>CABHPP010129366.1:9010-58277 GCA_902168425.1 Peromyscus attwateri
ACACACACACACACACACACACACACACACACACACACACACACACATATTGTGGGAGAATTTTGAACTACAATAGGATAATTGATTTATTTGGATCTGTCTTATTTTGGATTTCCTGTGTAGTAGAGAATGGCTCTCACTTATTCCTCATTGGTCAATTAATGATGAAAAAAAAAAAAAAAACAAAAAAACCTACGGTCCCTGGAGTTTCTTTCTGGTGGTGCCCCAGGAAGTGTGAGATCTATCTTCTGATAGATCATTCAACACGATGTCCTGCATAGTTAATTTTTAGATAATTCCTGCCATCTTTGTATTAAATTTTCCTATGAGAATTTGGAGTTGTATTCTTTGGATACTTGTGTTTTCTTTACACAGTAGAATTAAGGTGCCACTTGAGAGTTCATCCATAATGGTTACAATGTGGTTATTTTCTGCTGTCTTATCTAAGTTATTAAATGAGGTCATAACACCTTGCTAACTTTTGATAATTAATGATATGTGATATAATTAGGCATTGCTAGAATAAGTATATATACATTCTCTCTTTTTCCTTCCCTCCTTATTTCTCTCTCTTTCCTTCCCTCCTTATTTTTCTCTTTTTCCCTCCCTTTCTGTCTACCCCAGTTTCTCATTCTAAGAATTCTGCATGATTTCTCTAACATTGTAATCACCTTTATCATGTTGGGACTGGAGAGTGCAAAGATTTCATGTTTTCCATGAGGATTTTATTGATGTGTTTGTGGTGATATTGTGTTCCCCAATATATCGTGTGCCCTAATAAATTTATTTGCAGTCAGAGAATAGAACAGCCACTAGACAGACATAGATGCCAGAAAATGGTGGCACTCACACCTTTAATCCTAGCATTCCAGAGGCAGAAATCCGTCTGGATCTCTGTGAGTTCAAGGCCACACTGGAAACAGCCAGGCATAGTGACACACCCCTTTAATCCCAGGAAGTGATGACAGAAAGCAGAAAGGTATTCAAGGCATGAGGACAAGGAACTAGAGCCTGGTTAAGCTTTTAGGCTTTTAGCAGCAGTTCAGCTGAGATTCATTCTGGATGAGGACTCAGAGGCTTCCATTCTGAGGAAACAGGATCAGCTGAGGAATTGGCAAGGTGAGGTAGCTGTGGCTTGTTTTGTTTCTCTGATCATTCAGCATTCACCCCAATACCTGGCTCAGATTTATTTTTATTAATAAGAACTTTTATGATTCATGCTACATGTGTTGACTCTTTTTAGGGTTTGGGTAGAAAATGCCTGCCAAATGGCTCACATGTGAAATTGAAGTCTCCTCTTCCAAATGTTGGTCCTGTTGGGAAGTGATTGGATTAAATGTTTTCTGATATTTTTTAACCAAGTAGTCTATTGATGTGGGTTTAACCAAATAATCTATTTAAATGTGTTATTTAGATGTGGGACTAATTAAAGGAAGAATGGATTAGCTTTGAAGGGTGCATATTATTTATACCTTGGAATGCTCTCTCTCAGTTTAAGTGCTTCCTGACTTTTACTTCCAATATGTTTTGCCTTGAAGCCAATTGTCAGTATTAGAGCAAAGCATTATGGACTTAAACCACTGGAACTGTGAGCCAAAATAAATCTTAGTTATTTAAAAATCATGTCTTTCAGTTATCTGTCACAGTTACAAAACCCTGACTAATAAATATATCAATGCTTGAGTACTTGTGGTGACCCTGGTTCAGTAAAGTGTTCAACAAAATTGTATTTATTCTTGTAAGGCAAGTCTCTACAAATAATAATAATAATAATAATGGCCTTGCTTGGAGCACTGTAGATCTAGAGTCTTCACTCACATTCATCAGTTCTGAGAGTAATATGCTATATGGCTCTGAGAAGAATCACTGTGGAGTGACCAACCATAGTTCCTCTACAACTTACAGTGCTGTATCTTGGCACATCATGAGCCCACACAGCCTAGTAAAATCATTGTAGCAGAGGATATGACTAGATCTAACATTGCTAGGTATTTACTGACTACTCCTGAATTGGTTGTGTAGCTCTCAGACCACTGAAAAAAATCATATTTTGGTCTCCTTGTAATATAAATATACAGATATATTAGCGTTACATATGTCTTCCTGACACTAGTTCTGAGCTGATGACTCACCACAGGCTGTTATAATGATATATGTGATAAGTACCAGACTAATGATAGATTTTATCTTGCACTGTGTTGCAATTGTGCTTTCTGTCTGCCTGCTATCAGAGAATGACACAGACATCATCAATGTGGTGCTAAAAGCTCAGGTATTTTGATGGGGATGTTTCCTTGATCTCTAAGACTGCCACTACGCTGGTCTAATTGGGAGTTCCATTAACAGCAAGACAGAACTACACATTATCTGGTGTGAAGACAGGCCCACACTGTAGCTGGCAACAATATAGGATGAATATGTCAGTCTAAACTCTCAAGTGTTTGTGTGGGCTGGAACGGGTCCCTAGGTTCAGTAAGTGAGTACTTGCTGGCTTGCAGAATCTATGCTGCTGGGGCATGAGGAACAGTGGTGAAGAAGTCCTTTGGCTGACAAAGCTAGTTCCATGTGGTACTCACTGAAAATGCAGGAATCTGTGATGCCGTCAAACACGGTGTCGCCGTCACTGTCCTACCCAAGATTTGCAATGGCAAACTGGAAATTGAGTGTGCTCAATCTTGACATCTGTTCCATATTTTAACTATTGGTCTTAATGGGGCTCACTGGATCAAGCAACAGGTTTTAGGTAAAGTTATGAACCATCTTTTATGTCTTTAATCCCAGAGAGTGAAATCTTGCTTCAGACTCCACTACCCACTATTGAAGGGAGGGTGACAGATGCTGCTATCAGTTTGATCGTTCAGTTCCAGTACAGTGGACAGTGGACAAAGATTATAGTGATCTATTTGCCTTGCACTTCAATATTGTAGACATATATTGTTCTTCAGATCTAAGACCATGCCATCAGACAACGTGCATCCTTATGATGTTTGGAGTTCGGAGAGTGGTGAGTGATGGCAACTTTTTCTTTCTACCTTCAACCACTTTCCTCCCTTCCTCCTTTCCTTCCTTCCTTCTTTTCTCTTGTCTTTCTTCCTTCCTTTATTACTAAAATCTGAAGTATGGCCACTCTCCTGGCTGCTTCTTCCTTTCTGAGAATTTTTTCTAAGTGGATAACCGGCCAATAACTATACTATTAGAGTCATTTACATTTCTACTAAATTCTCAGGAGACAAATGGCAGATCTGTGATGTCCGTCAGTGCAGTTGCTTACTCTTATTTACATATTCTTTAAATAGACTCTTTTCTACAATTCTATCTCTTTCAGCATCAGCTAAGTTCCATGAATATACTTTTCACTGAATAGTTACAGAAGAAATAATCAATTCCTCTACCCAGAACTTATTGCCTCACAATTACTAGAATTACATTTTCAAATGTTCATATCAGGTCAGGATAGTCCTTCTAAATATCTCCATGTCATTTTACCTTCAAATGACAATCCTCAATGAATATTAATATACACATATCTTAACTCCTCTTGACCCTAGTTACAGACTTTGCCTCATTTCTCACCACTTTCCTTTTCAGTGCCTGCCAGTTTTTGCTACTGTTATTTATTTCGATTAAACCAAGTAGGACTGCTCTTGTCACAGATTTTTAATACATGCAGCTATCAATTTTTGGGATACTACCTTAAATATTTTTCTTCAACAATGTGTGTTCTAGAGTAGGCAAATATATGATATAAAAAGTTAATAATTTATAGTGTACTAAAAAGAATTATAAATATACTAGCAACTTGTAGGATAGGGAAATCATGTATCTAATGCTATATATTTTTAGATGTTTTGGTCATTTTCTTTTATAGTATCCTTTTTCAAATTTCATGTCTAATTTTATGTTATTTCAACATGTATATAGATTATTAATTGGGACATAAAATTAGCTATCATGTTTTTACTTAACTGATGTTATGCTAATATGTCTCATGTAAATTTATTATATGAAAATACTTAAAAATATTTTTGTTAGTGAGAAATGCAAATTTATCTTTCTGTATTGGTTTCTTATTGTATCTACTACCTGCTATGAGTCATCCTATAGAAGGAAAGATTAGTTTTGACTATGTAATACAGACAGTCCAGCGTGGTGAGGTACCCATGTGAGCAATAATATGAGGTGGCTGGTTGACCACATCAACGGCTACCTGGAAGCATAGAGAGAATTCTGAGGTTCATCTGCATTCCTCCTTTTTCCTTGTTATCCAGTTTGGAACTCTCTCCCATGGGATTACATTTCTCACATTCAGGGCACGTCTTCCCCACATTTAACCTCTCTGGGAATGCCCTCACAATGCTCTCATAATTATGTCTCTAAGATCTTTCCAAATCAAGCTGACAATGATTTTTTTTTCTGCCACATAAGCCATCTATGGGTTTACTTCTAGAATTTGACTGACCACAACTAACCATGTTATCCTCCATTCTGATATAATCAATCTAGCAAAGGGTCAAATTCTTCCCAGATTAAGCCAAGATTCATGCTTGTTCCAAAATAAATTCCTGAGGGAGGTCTCTTGGACATGTCTAGGCTCAAATATAATACAGGTAAAACTAGATCTTTCAACCTACAGGAAACAAAGTCAGGCCCAAAGAATTAAAAATGGCTTTAGTTTAGGAAGACAGACAAATTTGGGGTAAGCAACAACATTGAACTCTACAAATGGGCACTTCATTTTGTTACATTTTATAAAACTAAAAGTCATGATGTTCCTCAGGGTAAACATTACTCCCTCCCACAAAGAGAATATGCCAAAGCACACTTGCTTAAGTGAACATAAAGTCTTCTTTCAGGGAAAATGCATTAATAAACTGTTGGTGCCCAATTAAATGTCCATACTGTAGTCATCAACTAATAAGCAACAGATAAGAAAATTAAACTAAATATGCTATGTTCAAGTTAAAATATTTTTAAAATAACAATAGAAAATTTCTTTCAAACATTTGGAATTTAGAAATGAAATTCTTATCTTCTGTTATTATATTACAAGATATTAAAGGTCAATTTTAATATGTTTTGTTCTTGTTTATTTTTTCCAACCCAACAATTGATGGTCTTGTATATTATGTTTATATCTCTTTCATTATTTAATATTAAAAAAACTATGTAGTAGACACTCTTGTCATAATAAAACAAAAATTTAATTTTAAAATGATAATTCTATTAGGAATTATGATAGAAAAAGCATAAAATGGACTTTTAAAGAATGTATTGAAACATCCAGATAACATATAATATTTAATTACATATAAAAAGTTAACATAATACAGATGATATAAATACTATGGCCCAAAGTCTTTCTTAACTTTTAACATTATTTATAAAATTTTATGTGATCAATGTATAATTTATTATTTAATAATACTGTCTATTTTGCTTTCTTAAATAGGATTCCTTGATTCTTTGTGTTAATTTTTCTATTTGTCTCTGTAGTTTTTCTTAATTTTTTATTTTAAAACCATGTATCTTGTTTGAACTGAGCAGGTCATATTTAGGAATATATACATGTATACATATACATGTGTATGTAACAACAATTAATGAAAAAAGGGGCCATGAACTTGAAGGAGAGCAATGAGAGGTATATGGAAAAGTTTGGAGGAAAGAAAGATAACGAGAAAATGATGTAATTATAATCTAAAAAAATAAAGGAAATAATAAAAAGAAATTATTAAAATGGAAACATCAATGAAATTATTATAATTTAAAATAAATGTAAAACTATTAAAGCTATAATTACTTTTAATTTCTTATTTGAAATTTTAGCCTATTGGGAGAGGTATGTCTAATGATATTAGTTACTGTAATAAATAACTTGTAACAATTGCAATCTCTCATTCTTACATGTAAACTGTAAGTATGGATTGACAGACATTCATAAGATTAAAATGATATTGTACCCCTTACAGCTACTGTTTTAATCTCTTTTGAATGCTATAACACAGTGTCTTAAAAAAGACCACTAATAAATAACAGATTTTTTTTATCAAGGATTGAAGACCAAGGTAAATGTTGAACTCTTGTTTCCTAGTTGTTGAACTTGCCTTCTGGACATGGCACTGAATGGTAGAGAAGTCATACTGGATTATTTTTTTTAAGTTCTCATCTATAAGTCACAGATATTTTTCATAAGCATCCATACTCCATGATGAGCCATCACTTTGCATGTGTTTGTGGGAAGGTATTTATATGTGTGCGTGCGTGCGTGTGTGTGTGTGTGTGTGTGTGTGTGTGTGTGTGTGTATGTGTGTGTATGCATGTACTTGTATTTTTAGACAGGTTTTTTCTGTATAGCCCTGGATTTCCTGGATCTCACAATATATTAATCTGAGACATGACTGTTAAGATTATAAGAGCAGCATTGTAGAACTAATTTGAATTTTATCCATGAGCCATTCAGTTTTCAGTTTCGATTTGAACACACATTTGATTGTTTTTAATGGGTCCTGATTTGTGGTATTCACTAACCATTGGAAAATAAATAAGGTTAATTACTGACATAACAGATATTCCAACCTGTAGGGTGATTACTTACATACATTAGAAATTCTGAATTCTGATTTTCTTTTCTTTTTTATTTTGAGAAAATACAGTTAACTTTTTTTTTGTTTGGTATGGGAAAGAAGCAGCCCACAGCAAACAAACTCAAGTGTATTCCTAATCAGAAATCATATCCTCCACAGATAATGCAAATTAGAACAACTATCTTAATATTTGAGAAAGATGTTTCCAATGGCATTATCTATGGTACTGAATATAATAAATACTGTCACAAAGCCCTACTGCTTGGGTTCTTGATTGCCATTGCCCAGGGCACAGGCTACCCTCCCCTAGATTAATACTGAGGTGTGCCTTCTTCCCTGACGTAAAGAGCTGATCATTCTGAGCAATCTGATACAAGAAGCAGAAGGCTGTCCTGCTACACATGTGCTTGTTTCTTCATTTTTACTGATTTATTTTTTCATACAATCTATTCTGATCATGGTTTCCCCTCCTTTATCACTTCCCAAGTCCTCCCAACCATCCCACCCTTCTAATTCCACACCTTCTCTCTCCCTCTCCTATGAAAACAAAGTGAATACATAAATTGATTAAACCTTAAAACAGTAAAAAAGAAAGAAAAAAGAGCACAAAAATGATAACACAAAAAAATCAAAAAAACACAAACTCAGAAGCCATAATGTACAAGCAAAAGACTAGTAATCACAAAAAGAAAATTCCCAAACAAAGCAATATGAGACAAAAATTTTCTAAAAATAAGTTCAGTTTGTGTTGGCTACTACCACTGGGCAGGAGGCCTACCGTTTATTGTGATTTGTATATCCAGTGAGACTCCCTGAAAGAAACTATTTTATATCCTTTTCCTGCAGGTGTCAATTGGAGAAACTTCTTGGTTAGGAATAAAAGCTCGTGTCTTCTTTGGTTTGGTTTAGTCATGTGCCTGCCCTTTGTTTGATGCTGCCATCTTTACGAGATCATATTGCATCAGTCCTGTAGTGTCTGTAAGATATTATTTCCTTCATATCATCTATAATTTCTGACTCTTAAAATCTCTGCCTCCTTTACTGTATAGTTCTCTGATCCCTGAGAGGAGTGGTTTTATGACGACGTCCCACTCAGGACAGAGACTTCCAAGGTTTCTCATTCTTTGCACACCATCCATTTATGGGTCTGTATATTTGTTCCCATATACTGTGAAACTAGCTTCCCTGGTGATGACTGAGGAAGACATTGATCTATTAGTATACCAGAAAGGAATTTGGAGTCAATCCATTGCTACATTTCTTTAGGAGAATAGTAATATTTGTTTTTATTTCCCTTATGTCCATGCTCTGTCTAACCTCAGATTTTTGACAACCCAAACATTGTTTTGTAAGGGTTCTACCTATTGGAGTGGGCCTTAAATTCAATCAGTTTGTGAGTGGTTGGTTACTCTCACATTAGTGACACTAGGGCAGCAGTGTGTCATACAGGCAACACACCATTGTAGATCTGTTTATAGCTGGGTTTTTTGGTTACCTTTCTCCTCTGGTGGCATCCAGAGTACCTCCCAGCATCAAGAACTGTGGTCAGTAGGGTTGAATGCTCCATTAGCCACCAGCTCACCTTCTGTGTTCATTAAAATATCTAATATTTGTCTTGAGCAATATGGCCTTACCTTCAGTTTTTGGAGAGCGACTTATACCATTGTCAATAGCCTGAGTTGTTTGTGGGTTCCCATTGGGTCTAGTTGGATAAGAACTAGGCTAAATGTGACCTATTTCTGGCACTGCATGTTTCAGTTGATGGCAAAAGGTACCTAGTTGGGGCTTTGTCTCCCATGTTATTTGATGACTCCATTTGGGTTTTTTACATATATGTATATTTTTAAGAAGCTGCTACTATAATAGGTTTCTATATAACCCTTACAATGGTCCTTAGTATTGGCTGACTCTCTCTGCTATCCAGTCTCTTACCTCCCTCAATACCTCTCTCTGCGTGATTTCTATCTAATCTCCACACTACCTATCTATAACTATATTTTATTTCAACTACTTTGGGAGACACCTTCACCCCCAGTTTTTTACTCTACCCATGACCTATAGGTTACACTGAGAGTAGAATGCCTAGAGACATGTTAAAAACTAACATCCTTATAAGAGAATAAACACCATATTTGTTAGTTTGTCTCAGGTTAAATCACTTGAAAGATTATTTTTCTAAATTCCTGTGGTTACCTGTGAATTTCATGAGGTTAGATTTTTTTTTTAAACAGTGGAATTATAATCCATTGTGTCTATAATGTACCACATTTTCATTATTCATTCAACTACTGATGAAAATCTCTATTTTTATCTAATTTCTGATTATTATGAACATGGATAAAAAGTGTCTTTCTAGTTGGATGTGGAGTTCTTTGTGGATTTATTCTAGAGTGGATCTATAGCTAGCGGAATCTGAGGTAGATCTGGTTCTCGACACCTGAGTAACTTCTACATCGATTTCCATGGTGGCTATAGGAATTTGTACTCTCACCATCAATTAAAAAGGGAACTCATTCTCTGCTTCCTCACCAGTATGAGAGGTGATATATTTTATTGATCTTGCCCATTCTGAGTGGTATAAGAAGAAATCTAAAAACAAACAAACAAACAAACAAACAAACAAAAAAACCTGAGTCTTTCTCCCTCAGCAGCCATCAGCTATCTATAGCTCCTCAGCTAGGGGTGAGGGCTCATAAACTGGTTCGATATTTTCATACAATGTACCTCATCACATTTGTTTCCCATTCTTCCAGGTCCATCCTCTCACCCTTGTTCTACCCCATAACCCTCCCCCCCCAAAAAAAAAAACAAAAACAAAAACACCAGTTTAATTTGTATTGCCCATATAGTCACTGCGACATGGTCAAACTCTCAGAGATCTGCCCCTTAAAGAAAACTGAGTCCTTTCCCATCCTCTACTTCTCCACACCCAACCAGAAGTCATGAACTGAGAAGAACAAGCTACACCAAAGCATCTTTATGACGATTTTAAAAGGACTCTTTTCAGTAGATTCCTGTCTGGGTTGTTTCCTTTCATTTAGGGGCAGGGGTGTGGAAAAGCTGTCCTGGAAGCTGAAAATGTCTCTCATTCTCAGTTATAAGTCTGCAGTCATTGATATTGCTGTAAAGGGTCTTCCATGTCTTCTTTTATTAGTGAAACTTTTCTCTGAGATTTTTGTTTGACTTCCCAAAGTTTGCATTTCCAGTTTTGTCTCAGTACGGGTTTTCTTTAATGATTTTATTTCTTTGTTGAATTCTATTTCCATGTCTTGAATTATTTTGTTTTGTTATTCAACTGTTTGTGTTTTTACTTCATTGAAAGATTTAGTTATAGCCTCTTTAATGCCCTTGAAAATATCCATAATTGTTACTTTGAAGACTTTATCTTGAGCTTCAGCTATATTGTATTTCTCAAGGCCTACTATAGTAAGGGTACTGGATTTGTTTTGGCTTTTAATAATTGTTTTTGTGCTGGTGTCTAGGCATCTGGTGTTAGGATAATTGAGGTGATTCTAGGTGTTGATATATCATCTTGTCTTTGTTGATTCAGTGTTCCATTTTTTGCTTTCTGTTGACCTCTCTCAATCTTAGGTAAAAGTGATGGCTGTGGGTTGCCTGGTAGGGAGTACTTCTACAAATTGGTAAGTGGCAGAGAAAAAGAAATGTAGGCAAGATCAAAAGGTTGAGAGGTCCAGGGGTTTAGGAAAGTGTTAAGGGGTTCTGATGGTAATATGGCACTGGTTGGTTGGCGGAAAAGTCACAGGCCACGGCTACCAAAGGTAGAAAGAGCTTTAGTAGAAAGAAGGCAGGCCTGGAGAGACAGGAAGATGGCGGGAACACAGAACACAGAGAGGGGAGAGAGAGAGAGAGAGAGAGAGAGAGAGAGAGAGAGAGAGAGAGAGAGAGAGAGAGAGAGAGAGAGAGAACAGAGAACAGAGAGGAAATGCCGAAGGCAGAGATTGCTCGACCAAGCGGTGGTATAGAGTCGCCTGTGCCCATTGGATGTAAGATGTTAGACACAGGACCCTGAGCTGTGCATGTACAGAATTTTAACAGGTTCCCATTCATACCTAGAGCAAGATACCCATGGAGTTGGCGGTATGATGGGAAGACAGCATCCTGCAAGTAGATTACAGTAAGGCAAAGAATTATCTGGAGAGAGAGGGATTGAAAAGCTGGAGTGCCCTGGGTCTGAACCAAGATTTGGAGTCCCTAGTGAATGGAGTTGATGTGGGAGGAGAGATACCTTTTAGAAGTTTGTTAATGGGTTAAGGTTAAGGATGGAGATGTCATAATGGAAACCAGAAACTATAGTGTGATACCCTTACCCGAGTCCCTGTAGGGTGTGGCTGCTTGGGGTCCAGGGTATAAAATATTTCTAAGTATTAGGGGCAGACTCTGTGGAACTTAGAGGGTTGACAAAGAGAAGCAAAACGGGATCCACAACAAGACTTGGCAGAGTCCCTGAGATATAATGTCTGAGTGAGTGGATAGCCCCCTACAAGCAATCTACTACAGATCTGGGGAAGAGACTGGAGAAATAGGGCAGATAGTAGCCCTGTGTGGCCACTGGGGGTCCCACTTAGTATTTCTCCTTAATTTTATCTGGCATCAAGAGATGACAGAGGGAGAAAAGATGGGTCCACTGCAAAGTTTGTTGAGGTCTCCAGGGAATCAATGAAGGGAGGGAGAGAGGGGGAGCCCCTGAAAGCTGTCTGCTACAGGGCTTTGGAGTAGACTGAGGAGATTACATTGGAGGACAGAAAGAAGAATACAAATTGTCTACCTAAGTCCCAGTCCAGTGTGACCACTGAATTCCACATAGTGTTTCAAGATACCAGCAGCTAATACATCCAAGTTCTTAATCAATTTATTCTTTGATTATTTCTGGTTGTCTATTTGTACCATAAACGATTGCAAAGTTTAAGAAAACTGAAAAGATTGGAACTGATAGCAGTAATGATAATGGTCTTAAATTTCTCATATAAAGTTATCAGTATTAGTAGACTTTGGAAACTAAGGAAACACACATTACATTAGTTGTTTGAAGCTACTTTTTTCTCCTTGTTTTAGAAAGCCATTTTTTAATTGCTCAAGCAATATTTCATCCCCTTTACCAAAACATTATAGCACCATTTTAGTAAAGAATTGGTTTTTGTTTACTTTTACACAAAGCAAAAATATTAGGAGTCTTTCTCACTAACAGTGAAGCATGCTGAGAAATCTTTCAAGAGAGGGAAATTCTTGTGTAAAATGCTGCAACATTTTTTCTTCTCTGAAAAAAGCATTCTACAAAACTTAATAGGAACATAACCTTCTCCAAAAGAAAATAAATTCCACCGATCAGATATATGTATTGCATACTGAGTTTAAAAGAATCAAAAGATTCAGTATCAAGAGGACCTTCTAGGGGGTACAAGGATTCCTGTCGTTTCTAAATCTCCAGTGCATCTGACTAAGTTTCCTTGGCTTTTCTTTTACTTCACTTGTTTTAGACTTAAAATGGAAAATTATGGGAATTGTTAATTTTATTCATAGCTTTTATCTATTATGTTTTCTTGATTACAAGGAGACTAAAATTCCATTTAAGGATAGGTTAAAAATTCATGGAGGGGAACCTGACAAGGAGAAAAATATGAAGGTTCTCAGAAAAATGAAGGAAACATTGAAAATGTCTTCGATTAAAAGACAGCAAAAATTCCAAGTATCCACTATTTAGTATTTTATAAGGAACACACCTATGTAAGTGAATATACTTGAAAAATTTTAAATATGAAATCAAGGTCTTCAGTACCCTAACTTACAGTACAAGGAACAAGCTGCAGAATCACCCCATCCTCACACCCCAAAACACAATTCCATTCTCTTTACCTCAAGTCATTTCCTAACTATGTTATAGTTTCTGTACATTCTATAGAATCACAATCAAAATATAGGCAGGTTCTTTTATGCACAAAACATAACAGAAAATTACTAAATTATGTGCATATGCAAATGGACTAGAGAAACATATTAACACTATCAAGAAGGTAAGTGTAGGATTGTACACATCTTCTCAAAACTAGAGATGAAGTTATATAAAAAGTAATGGCAGGAAGTTCCAAAATGGAAAAACAAATAATCCTTTTATTTTTGAGAGACTACACAGAAAGTTCACTAGCAAAAAAAAAAAAAAAAAAAAAGACAAAAGAACAAGCGAGTTTTTCTTATATTTAGCATAAAATAATTGCACAAAATAAGTTTTCATTACAGCACTTTTATGAAATACGGGCCAATGCACTTTTGTCATGTTCAGTCATCTGTTCCTCTCAGGGCTGCCTTCCTCTTTATCTCCTCATTCTCTTTCCACAGCCATTCTCCCTTTTATTCCATGGCCTTCATTCTTTTGATGGTCTAGATTCCATGTATGTGAGTCAGGAAATGATAGCATTTTGGGACAGGCTGCTTTCCTGCTATTACACAATTTTATTCTTTCGGTGGAATAAAACTCTGTTGTGTATGTATATCATATTTTCTTTATCAGTTTATCAGTTGACAAGAACATCTTTTAATTCTATACCTTGTCTACTGAAAAAATAGGGCTGCAGTGAGTATGGATGTGCAAGCATTTCTGTGGCATGGTGACTTTTATTCTTTTGGGTCTGTGCTCAAAAGTTCTCAAGGGGATAATATTGTGGTTTTGCTTTAAATATTTTGAGGAATTTCCTTATTAATTCCCAAAACAGCTGAACTGATTTAAATTTTTCATATTTAACATACACCAATCATTCTAAAATATGTGTATGGTCTATTTCTAAAAGTTAAAAATATAAAATAAACTCCACATAAATGTGAGTCATAAATATCTTAAGGAATTAAGATGAGCAAGTATCTCATACATAGAAGAGAAAGAAAATGATATTAATAGGGTGCTGTATCACATGTATGACACAAAAATGTTCACATGTATTTTGACATGTATATGTGTGTCTAAGAGGAAGAGAGATGAGGAGGGAACTAAAGTCATCTGAGAAAAAGGAGCATAAACTGAGAAAAAGCCTGCCTGAGATTGGGGTGTGGTGCATTTTTATTTAGTTATTGATGTGAGATCACCTAGTACATTGTGGGTACCACTGGGATGGTGGAGCTGGCTTCTCTAAGAAAGCAGGATGAGCAATCCATAGGAGCAAGCTAGTGAGTAGTATTCCTCCACAGCCTCTGCATCAGCTCCTCTCTCCTCCATACTCTTGCCATGTGTAAATTCTTGTCATGACTTTTGCAGCAATGGACTACGGTCTAAGTACAAGACAAACAAACCCTTTCCTCCCCAACTTGCTTTTGGTCATGATGATTCATCATAGGAATAATAACCCTAACAAGGACAGGTGCCTATATCCAATGGACACATTTACAATACAAGCCCTCAATCTCAAGCTCAGGAAACATCTATGAATGGGGACAGCAAGTTTGTAATTGCAAGTGCATCAAGAAATATGCTGTGAAATTTTATCTCCTAAAAATTACTGGGATTCCATGCCTAGCATACCTAAATTATAAAGTTGTTGAATCAAATCCTGAAAAATTACAACACCATGCTGAAGGGGGAAAGAGACCAGAAGGGAAGGTAGTAGTATAACACATGTTATATACAAGCAGACGGGGTGAATACTGAACTTGCAAACCTTTAAGCAGGATAGAGGTGGATCAATAGGGGAGACGAAGGTTAGAGATAAGGTTTAAATAAAACTAAGAATTTATGAAAAGTCCATATGAAGACTGTGCCATCTAGTTTTTATTGCAACTTCACACAAGCTAAAGTCATCTGATAGGGCATAATCCTAATCAAGTAAATTCATCCATAAGATGAGGCTAGAGCAAGTCTGTAAGGGGTCCTTTATTGGTGATTGATGCAGGGTACCCCATCCTGGGTAGTGCCACTCCATCGATGCTGATCTTAGGTTCTATAAGAAAGAAAGCAATCTGAGCAAGTCATAGGGAATAAGTCAGTGAGAAGCAATTCTCCATGGCTTTTGCATCAGCTCCTACCTCTAGGTCCCTAACCTGTCTGAGTTCCTGCAGAAATTATCTCCAGTAACTAACTGTGATATGGAAGAATAAGTGAAACAAACCTTTTCCTCCTTCAATTTCTTTTGTTTCGTGCTGTTTCAGCAACAGCTATGTAATCCCCAAGGAAGACAGAATTTGGTGCCAGAAGTGGAATATTGATATAAGACAGACCTGACCATGTTTTTATGAGAATGGTGGGGAGGACTTTGGAAATTTCAGCTAGAAAATTCATTGAGTATTAAAATCTTGTTGAGCCCTTGTGAGGACTTGGATGATGAATCAGAAGTTTGCAGGTGATGGAAGCCTGGCTGTTGGAATTTCAGAGAGAAGCAAAGACTGTACAGGGGTCTTTTGATATTTCAAATTAAGAATGCTTGGTTTGGGTCAGCTGAGGCTGAAGAAAAAGCCACTATTAACAAATGACCAGAACTGTGGAGCAATTGAAACCTTTGCTTTACTGGGACAATAGAAGCTAGTTAGCAGGAGCTGAGGAATTAGCAGTGAATAAGAAAAGTCAAGTGTCAATGAGGATCATAAACCTGGGATTATTTCCTCACACTCAGCACAAGCAAGCTGTGGGCTAGAGGCAGCTGTAGCTGTTGCACTTTACAGTCAAACTTGAAAGCCTAAGAGTCACCAGGTAGCACTGGTTTTTAAGGCATGAAGGCATTATGGAGAGCACCTGAGTCTTGGAACTGTGAGGAAGAGTTGACATTTGGAAGAGAGCCCAGAAGAGGCTACTGGTGAAAGTTCAGCCTATTTGTAGCAGAAGATTCGAACATTTTGTAGATGCCAGTACCATAGGATGACCTCCAAGAACAATATCATGGAATGGAGCCCGCCTGAGCCTAGGAAACAAGCTGTGTGTGCTGCAGAAGATGGAGCCAAAGAATTGCTCCAAGATCATTCGAAGAGCTTGAAAGACCACAGGTGAATCCCAGACAATGTATTGTGTTACTTACACTGATAATTTGGGTTTGGTTTTGATTGTGACTTTGCCCTGTTTCTTCCCTCTTGGAATAAGAAAGTATTATTTTGAATTTATAGAAATCTAGGATTGAGAGAGTTTTAACTTTTAAAGAGATTTTTAAGAAGACTCGATTTTTTCTATTTTATATAGTTTTTTGCATTGAAAATCATTTTTACATATAATATATTCTGATTATGATTTTCTGTACCTCATCTCTTCCCAGAACCTCCCCACCTCTCCACCCACCCAATTCCAGTTCTTCTCTCTCTCTTTCTTTAGAAAACAAACAGGCAAACAAATAAATCATAATAGAAACAAAACAAAACAAAGAATTAGTGCAAGAAACACACACACATACCAAAGACACACATACACAAATAAACATATACACAGAAACAATACACATACAAAACATAATCATAATATACAAGCTAAATAAAGATGAATAAGATAAAGTATGTCCAAACAAAGCAATATTAGATGAAGTTTCTACAAAAATGACATTGAGTTCATTTGGCATTGACCATCTACTGCTTGACATGGGGTTTACCATTCAGTGTAGTTAATATACAGAGTAAGATTCCACTGGAGAAAACTAATTTTTCCATAGCAAGAGAAGTCAGTCACAGATAGCTTCTTGGTTAAGGTTGCCTTCATCACACTCCTCCCCTCAGGATTCAGGGAGATATAGGGAAGAGGAGGCAGAAAGTTTGTAAGAGCTAGACGGTATGTGTGGCACTAAGGAAACTGTCTTGGAGGAACAACAGTACTGGTGCACATTTAAACTCACAAGGACCATGTCAACGTGTCCAGAACCTGCACATGTTCTAGTCTGGCCGGCTATCAATGCAGAGAAAGTTAAATGGACATGGGCTTGTACCCCTAACTGAGTGAGATTTTGGATATTTATAGAGACTAAATTTTAAAGTGTTTTAATTTGTAAAGACTAGAATTTTTAAGTTTCTAGTATGTTTCGTCTTGTGATATTTATTTTAGTATGAGATCCTGAGGACAGCAAGAAAAGACAGTTTCTGCTTTTAAGTGATAT
This sequence comes from Peromyscus attwateri, assembly GCA_902168425.1. Lineage (NCBI taxonomy): Eukaryota > Metazoa > Chordata > Mammalia > Rodentia > Cricetidae > Peromyscus > Peromyscus attwateri. The sequence continues at coordinate 25,659 of CABHPP010129366.1, forward strand.
ATTTGTGTGACAGGTTGACAAGGGGTCAATTTGCTAGCTAGTTTTTATGTCAACCTTGCAGAAGCTGGAGTATTCTGAGAGAAGAGACATCAACTGAGTATATTTTTAAGATGGGACTGCAGACAAGTCTGCAGGGCATTTTCTAAATTAGTGATGGATGCAGGAAAGTCCAGCTCATTATGGGTGGTGTCGCCCCTGGGCTGGTGGTCTTGGATTCCATCTGAAAACAGTCTGAGCAAGCCATCAGGAGCAAGCTGGCAAGCAGCATTTCTCCATGGCCACTGCATCAACTCCTGCCTCCAGGTCCTTCCCCTGTTTGGGTTCCCACCCTGAATGCCTTCAACAATGAACTTCAATAAGGAAGGGTAAGTGAAATGATGCCTTTCCTCTGCTAGTTTCTCTTGTTTCATTTACAGAAATAGAAGCCCTCACTAAGACAGAGACCAACTGTTTTGTAAGCTTATTAAAAATATAATTTTTAAAGATTTCTAACAATGGTACTCAGTGTGGGCCATTAATGTTTCCCTTAGAAGCTCTTGGTTACTGAACAAAAATTACAGAATCAATTGCAAAATATTTCCCTATGGAAAATTTCCACAGAGGGTCTTGAGGCCTTTACAACTTTCAATGTATTGACACCACATTTTATTTCCCACCAGAGTCAAATGACAAAATGCTATTAATGAAGACACTATATATGATAGTTGCAGAATGGAGAGAAATCAGGCTGGGATAGAACTGGGATTTTCCTCCATGATAGGCAGTTTTCAAAGTTCTGGAAGGTGCTACGCAAGCTTCTAGGAGAGAAAAGACATTGGCAGTCTTACACAGAAGTGAACCTTGTGAGCTGCAATAGTTACCTACCAGATAATATGTGCCTAATGGTGAAAAATCATCATGGGTATTATGGGAGCAACCAACTGTTTTCAAATTGGATTTGAGGCCTCCTTCACAGAAGGGAACTCATGCCTGGTTCTCTGTTCCATCAAAAGGGCTCAGGAATGGGGACTTAAGATGGCCCACAGGAATCCTATTACTGTTTTGTTCTTAAGTAAACATGTCTCCCAGTTATCACATAAATAGTTACATTTACAGACACAAGTGAGTGTTTCTTTTTGCCTTCATCGGTGAACTTCCTTTTGGAGGTGAGAGTGTTTAATGCAGAGATTATCAGCTTCTCAAAATAATAGAATAAGTGCCATGAGTATTCAGCCATACTTTGGACATTTGTGTAAAACCCCTTCGATGCTCATAGAATATCACAGAAGAAAGAACAGCATAAGAATATAAGATGGAAAGAGTAGAGGGAGAGTATTAAGCATTGTCTTTTTCACATAACAACTCATTACATGCAGGTAATCACAGAGATGTGGTTACCTGAACAAGTGCTGAGGAACTTTGAACCCATCAATATTACAACATGGATAGGGGTTGATAATGAAGTCATATACTTCCCTAGGGACTATGTCTAATTACTAGCTGTTGATCATGCAATGCTGTTTTCTTCAGTGTTGTACCCACTAATAAGTAACCAGTAAATAACCCCTAACTCCTTCTCATACTAGTAACACTAATAAAATTCAATAAGGTGAGTCAAAATTACACATATTGGAAGAAGGTCTTTAAAACACAGGGTTTCTTAAAGTGATAAGAAAAATTCTACCCTCTAAGTAAGCTCCTTAAATTCAAGCAGTAAATAGCTCAAAAGAGTCAGGAGGTCCATGATACAGACCAAGTTCTCTTGACTCTCTCCTTCTCCAAGCATATATAAGCAGTCAGGCATGCTGAGAGAGATGCTCTGACAAGCCTAGCGGCCTGGAAGAGGCTCAGACAAGTGAGCTGCTGAAAGAGACATTCTCAAACCTGTCGAGGGGCCTGCAAGTTGTGCAGTGTGTTCCGGATTTCCAGCTTCCGTGAACCATTCCTGGTGCAGACGACTTTGGGGATACAACTGCTTCTGAGGGACTTTTGGTTCTTTAAGGAACCCCTCCCCCACACTCCTGCAAGCATTATCAATAAACTCTTCTGTTCACCAGGAGGACTCCAGTGGTAACCTTACTTTGGCCAATCATGGTTCCCCACCTGGAGAAAGCAGTTTTTTTTTTTGTTGTTGTTGTTGTTTTGTTTTGTTTTGTTTTTAATGTCTCCCCAGTAATTAAGCATAAGCCATGAATGGAAGAGGGAGTCTTGTAGGAATGGGAGTGCAATTAAAGGGGGTAATGGGATGGGGGTGAGAAAATGATTGAATTTTGTTAGACATACGTATAACACTGTGAAACCAAAATGTATGACTAAGATGTATTTCATTTCCACTTTTCTTTGAATTTGTTTTTTTTTCCTTTGACTAGTTTCTTGGATGCAGCAATATTTCAAGCAAGTGCAGAAAATCATTTAAGCATTACCTTAACAAGTAGTGAATTTTTGCACTTTCATTTTTGAGGGCTAAAACTTCAATTAGTTTTGATGATTTGACAATGTTCAATGGGTCAATGACCTCTTCCTTTATTTCTTTTTCTTCTTTTATTTTTGTGTGTATACACATACAAACAACATAAATGTACATTGAGAAGGTAAAAGGGGTTTCATCAGTTTACGGCAACAGCTGTCCTCATGACAACCAATATGTTGCTCAGCTCCTCCCCTTTTCTTGGAGCAGATGCTAGAAGATCCTAGACTCTTAGTGATGAACTTTAGCACAGTCTTATCCTTGGAGATGCCGAGCCAGTCAACAGCTCACTTTTCTTAGGGCACAAAGCTACACACTTTCTGGAGAAAAGCCTATAGGAATTTGGTGATAGTGAGGTGCCCACTGCACCAACCATGTCTGGAGATGTTTGCTTCCTTATTGACCCTGTGGCCTTTGCTGGGGCTTATGGCTGTTCAGTAGCACTGTACCATGCTGCTGCTTTCCAGTGGTGGCCACAACAGGAAGAACCTCTGTTTCCTGTGTTCCTGATAAATATTCCTATTATTAGTCCTAATAATAGAGATGTTACCTATGGCTCAAGAGAAATCCTTACCTTTACAGCACTAGATATGACCTGAATTCCCATAGTTAGTTACATTTTCATGCTGACTTTCCACCTGTCTCTTAAATCTCCTTAAAGGTGTCATTTGCATGAAGGAATTGATATTTCAAACATTTTAGGTTTTAGATAATTCTATACATTATGGGGAATTACCAACAAAGGTGTGTTTATAGAGACATAACTGGAGAATTGTGTGTGTACTTGTGCAATGGTTTTCTTTTTATTACTCCATTTTATTCACTCATAAATTGGAAAATGATTTTATTATATGTTATATTTCAATATTTAATTGAAATATAACATAATAATTTGACTAATATGGGTGCGTGCATGCGTGCGTGCGTAAAATGACAAATATTTAGATGGTTACAGAATACAAAGAAACCTATTAAATAAACTGTTATAAATGTTATATTTGATAAAATATGAAAGGATCATGTTTATCACCATTTATGAAATTTCTTGTAATTGTGCACATTGTATCACTGTTAGTTAGAAAACTGGTTTAAATTACTTTTACAACTCCTAGTTTCACTTTTTACACAAGTCTATATCTGTCTTCATAGACACTTAAGTGTTTCATTTGCTGTAATTAACTCAAGAAAGAATTCATTCTGTTATTAGACCAACCCACACATCTCCAGAAATGTTTTATTTTACAATACTGCAAATGCAAACATGTAATGTGAAGAGGGCACCCTTTATAATACTCTAGCGTTCAATCGTCCTAGTGTCCATGGCCAATTCAATAACAAAAGTTATAGGGGACGATTTTTTTCTTTTAAGAATGTAGCCTTGACCATGCAGGGAGATCTCAGAGGTTAGGAACTCTTTCTGCTCTTGAAGAGGGCTAGAATTCAGGTATCATTACCATGAGGAGCTGTTCACAGTAGAACACTGCCTGTAGAACACTCTCTTCTGGACTTAGCAGGCACATTCATACCAGGTTCAAACACACACACACACACACACACACACACGCACACGCACACGCACACGCACATGCACACGCACGCAAGCATGCATGCACCCATATTAGTCAAAATAACCTGTAAGATAAAAGAATATATTAAAATATGCCTTTGCTGCACACATCACAATTTGATTCTTTTTGGTGTTTGCATTACATGTTGCATTCACAACATTACTTTTTAAAAATTTTTGACTTGTTTTGTTTTTCTTCCAACACAGAAGGAGTAAACACTGTTTTTCTCTTGGTCTTTCATGCTATCACTAACTATATCAAATGCTATTACATATACTGGAAAATTATTATCCATAGTTTCAGTTTTAAATATAGATAAATTTCTTGGCAGTGTACCAAGTATATAAATGTTTCCCTTTGGTGTTTCTTTTAATCAATTTGAATTTTAGCATACATAAACAATGAGTCTATCACATTTTGATGTGAGTTACCTGTAATTATTTTTTTTTTTTTGATTTTCAAGAAGGGCAGTATTCTAATTTGTAATTATATAAAACACATATCCCATATAATTGGCATATGCTCAGTACTGGGTTCTATGATGGCATAGAAATCACTTCTTTTTTAACTGCCAAGATAGAGAGGAAATTGCCTATAATTCTTTACTTCTTGTTATGTGATAAAAACATTGTTTTGCATGGTGTTTCAGTTCCAAAATATTTTTTAAAAACATTAGACATATTTTTCTTGGCAAGAATGAAGTTTATTTTATTGCTTTGAAATGGACATTTCCTTAGAAATTTTTATAAATTATTATTGACTATGAAAGTTTAACTGATGAATCAGAATTCATGGTTCAAGTAACACTGTTAAATTGTTTATTCCTTCACTATCTTCAAAAACTTTTGATAACACTGCATTAAAAACATGCACAAAATAATAAATAAGATGCATACATGACATAGAAGTCTTTCTCAAATTTTACTGTTACAAAATTTGTGGTGAAATTATGTAACAGCTGGTTTTGTAAATACTATATAAATAAAATGAAAACAAAAGAAACTACCAAATTTCTACACCTCATACTCTTTCATGATGTCTATGGATAGTTGTTTCTATAGAAAACAGTTCAGTTTTGACTTTTACCTAAAAAATCACACAGTCATAGCCTGTGACAACTTTTAGTTTTCACGGTTTGTTATACGCTTATATTGAAATAATGTTAGGCATCTTTTCCAGGGAATCACAAAGGGATCATTCAACCTTCTAGTTGAATCTGTATTCATGGATATGCTTCTTGAGGGCACCATCGATCATGCTCGTGAGTTTACTACTACATTTATGCTGACATCTTCTAAATCTACTTTCAGTATCTGCTGACCCTGTGCTGATTCTCCCTTGGAGCCATTGTCTTTATGACATTTGACTGTGGGAGAGATGTCACCTGCAGTAATTCTTCCAACCTCAACACGCAGAACAACTGCTTGCAGGCATTTTCCGGTATGCTGCTCTGATCCTTTCTTGATAATGGTTGTGTAGAGCAATATGAATTTTTTGGTTTCTTCCTCTTCTACTTATGTACAAAAATACAGTTAAAGTACACATTTCTTATTTTACACTGCAATATGTCAGGCTGTTTGTGATAAATTCTTCTTGATTCCTTAGTTTATTAATACTTATTTGATTCTAGGATGCTCTTCTAAATTAAAGTAAAAAAGTGTTGGGATCCAATTTTTATAAAATGACTTAATTTGAAAAGAAATATATTTTAATAAATAACAAATAATACCAAGCTTATAAACATAAACTGTTCGTGCTAAAATTTTATGTAATAATTAAGTGAATTGTAATTAAAATCTATGCAAACTTGTGTTTAAATCTGGTTTTCCTAAAATCTCATATATATAATATATGATTATTTATTATTTTATATATATATATATATATATATATATATATATAGTTTTCCTAAAATTTCGTACACATATATCCATATCCCGGTTCTTTGTTAGTTTTGTACATTTTTATCATATTCACATCTCAGCTTTTCTCATTTCATTCCCTTCCATGCCCATTGAACTTTCCATCTTTTTCTTCCCCTTCAAGCCTGACATACGAGTGGAGGTGTTGCAGCATGGTTGACTTACTGAGCTTTATACTGTTATAGTGAACTGATTCTCCCTTTCTCAGCAATTGGCAGGAGCTCCTCTGCAAGAGATAAGACCTCATGACCAACTCCTTGCTCCATGCTGGGAGTTTGTCTGGCTTGTACTTGCACTACTCATGTTTCCACAACTGATGTGAGTTCATACATGTTGCTGCCTTTTGTGTCCAGAAAACAGGTTTTGTAGTTTTATACCTCTTCTCACCCAGTACACCTTCTCCCCTCTTCCACCATGATCCATGACTTTTCTATCAAGCAAATTTAGACAGCTAATCTGTTTGGTAACTCAATGTTTTAAGTCCATTAATATCATGAATCATTTGTCTATGCATTTTTTCTTCAGAATTTAATTTATGCTACCTGTTATTCTTTAATTAATTATTATAGTAATTGTATTATAAATTCATTATTAATGAATCAATATGCTTCATTAATTTCAACAACTAATTTTGAGAGCGCTAAAATATTTGAAATATAACTTTTGTTAAGCATTTGTAATATGTAAAGAGACATTTAATATGTTCATAAACATACAAACAATTTAAAAATATGATTTCTAGCTCTTCCAAAGACATAAATATTCTAATATTTCCCCAAACTTAATAGCACTCTTTTTAATGTACTTGTATGAAATTAAGTAAAGCAATTTTTTTAAAATTAACCCTGAGTTTCAGCAATGAATTGTAACATAGTTCCTATTTTCAATCCCATAATTATAATCTAGGATGTAATGTGTTCTAGAAATAGTGCTCTATCACTGAAAGAAATCTTCATACAATAAACTTAGCATTTAACTTAAAAATAAACATACCAATATTTGTTTAAAGATTTTTGCATCTATTTCAAATCTAGATCAAAGTTGTAACTCTAATTTTGAACAGAAATGCTATGTCTTGATTTATAAGTTTTCCACGTTTCAGAAAGGCAATGTTGTTTCTGCTAAGGACTACAATTTTCTTATGATTTGGCGTCTGAACATGAAACAATTAGTAATATTGGTATGAGAAATATATTCCTTCTAAAAGTAGAAACAATGCTTCAAGTTTGTGAACCCATTACTCAGAACAATGAGTCAGGAGAATTGTCACACTTGAGCCTCATTGTGGTCTATGAAGTGAATCATTGGCAGCGTTGAGCTACAGTACATGACAGCCTGCTTTTTTTTTTTTTTTTTTTTTTTTTTTTGGTTTTTCGAGACAGGGTTTCTCTGTGTAGTTCTGCGCCTTTCCTGGAGCTCACTTGGTAGCCCAGGCTGGCCTCGAACTCACAGAGATCCGCCTGGCTCTGCCTCCCTCCCGAGTGCTGGGATTAAAGGCGTGCGCCACCAATGCCCGGCGACAGCCTGCTTTTAGTAGTCAAGGGTAATGTGGGGATGGGGGAGAGGGAGAAGAATAGAAGAAAAAAAAAGAAAGAGAATGAAAGAAAGGAGAAAGAAAAGCATAGAAACAGCAGAAAGAAATGCATTTTATATAAGTAATATACATTAAATATGGCAGAAAATATAATAAATATAATATCCTTAAAATAAAATAGTCTTAAGAATTAGAAAAAGCCATGTTTTAGGCAAACTTCTTAAACATTTCTGTAATTTGCTTCTTCAAATTTCTCCACTCATATGTTCAGCCTAAGATGATTCTTTTAATATATATAGAAATTGCATTACATTAATGATTTATCATTAAGTGAACACATGAAATAGGTACCATGTTTTCATCTGCTAAGCATGTCTATAGTTTAAATAACAGATCACAACCCTATGAACAGAAAACATGGACTCGCTTGCTTACGACTGGGTTATCATGCATACATATTTCCATATAGTATACATTCATAACCTTCATGAATTTCATTATAAAGCTAATGTAATTACCTTTTCAAATAGAAGCATGCTTCACAATTTTCTTTATCTATTGTATTTTTCTCAGATGGAAGAAAATATTATAAGCTCCATGCTTGATTCCACAGAGAATTTCAAAACAATTTTGATAAAACTATAAATCTATAAAATGAACAATAAAGAACTGCTTTGTTTTCTCACCAAGATGGTGATAACTATTATCCCTCCAGAACCATAATCCTAAATAAACCTTTCCTTCTATAATTGGTTTTGGTCATAGTGTTTTATCAGAGCAATAGAAAAGTGACTAATGCAGACGGGTATACCTATCTGCTTTAAACTTAGAGACATTCACAGACTCCACTCTACAGTGGAGTGTAGTAAACAAATCATGTTTTAGCCATCTATTTTTTGAAAGTATATACATATATATATAGATATATATGTGTGTGTGTGTATGCTTGAATGTGTGTATCAATGTATATATATATTATATTTTATATAAAATCTTTTATCTTCACTTAATAAATTAGAACATATTTTTGTGTATATGTTTAATAAATTTAAAATAGTGGTGTCTTACTTTAAGTAGTGAAAAAATCAAATTAAATTTTAATATTTAGGCTTAGATTATGCATAAACAGTATCTACAGAAAGCATTTTATAAACAATTTGAATTATAACACATATCATATTCATCCACCCATCCAGAAGTTGCCTTAATTTTTTAATAATATTACTAAATAATAGATGTGTCATCTAAGCAAATACATTTCTATTTTTAACTTGATGTTTATATTAAGCAATGTAATATACAATTAGTATCAAAGTATGCTTATTATTGTTTCTAAGATTTATTTTTTCAAAACTGCTTTGCATTGGGGATTTAGAGAAAAATATATATGTATAGTCATCTATTTATTACATATATTGCTATATATAAATTTTCTAGTGGCATTAGTTTCTTAAGTTATTATTTTGTTGTTTTATTTCAAGCTGGGTATTGTACCTAGTATCTTGTGTGTGTTAGAGAAACCATTGCCATCAATCTATATTGCAATCCCCAAAAGTTTATATTTTCAAAATGAAGTATCAGCAAAATCATTGATAAAATACAGATGTTGAAATTAGCAGATAGGCTTAAACTAAATATGATTGGTTTAGGTGTCTTATATATTTTATATTAAGCCATTATCAAAAACATGGTTTAAATTGTTTCAAGGATAGATTTCACACCAAAGTTTGTTTCTTCATATCTGCATAATATTCTCAGTTTTTATCTTTTATGTTGGCTATGATTTTGGAACAGAGTATAATAATCAAAAATAATGTATTTTTAAAAATTTTTCCAAGACAATTGATGAATTTTCCCTCTATGTTTATTTTTTCAATTTTTTCTTTAAATTTTTTATCCATTTTAGTTGGTTTTGATGTAAGTTTTGAAATAAATGTGCAGTTTCCTTGCTAGGTCCACCTTGACCTTTGGATGGTCCTTGATACAGGGGGAGTGTGTATTGAGAAGTAATAGATATGAAAAATATAGACATAGACGAAGAAAAAGGCAGAGATACAGGATAGCTTTGGAAGGGCTCTGGGCCAATACCACAGTTGCCTTAAATTTATTCAAATGGGATTTTGATACACTGACAAGGGGAGAGGGAGAAAACCTCTCCCTTTCAGGATCAAGGTAGAAAATACAAACAAGAGTAGACCTATCCTTAATTTTCACAACACCTGATAACCATGCCTTATGGCAAAGCATCTTGTAATTAGACCTTGAAGTATAAGACACCTGGTAACCATACCTCTGGTCAAAACATCCTATTATGCAGCCTCGTGGGGCAAAGCAAGCTTGGACTCTCTGACCTTGAACCAAGATGGAATAAAGTCTCACTAGGGAGTCTCTGGGCCCCCATATTTCCTCTTTGGGTTATAGACAGCCTGGTTTCCCAACACCATCTATGAATTTTCTGTTCCCATTCCATGTCCACGTCCACTTTACTAAAGCTGAGCCTATGGTGAGTTTGCTTTCAATACCATCTTGTAATAGATTTGCCATCACTATTTTGTTTTTATAATAATTGCTTTTTGAAATGATTTTGAAAGCAGTCACACTGTGCTACACAGGGAAGAAAATACTATGACCTGAATAGATTACTAGAAATTTCCTTAAACTCAAAAGAAACAAGGTCAAGTAAAAGGTTAGAACAGGTTAGTCTAGGGACTAAAATCTGTGGGGAAATAGTTATTAGGATATCACCCCTGTCGTTCTAGCCATCATTTTTGCTACCTGGAAAACTTGCTTTCATTCTTTTAGCACTGAAAACACTATGCCCTGTTTGCTGTAAATTTCTACTCAATAACCTAGGCATTTCAAACACAACCTGCACATTTCAAATATTTTCATTTCCTAAGCAAAACAACTGAAAAAATAGTCATTGAGGCAGCTGACCACAGGCTGACGCCTCTAGAGTCATGTGACAAATATACTGTTAACTCTGAACTGATCATTGAAAGTACTTGAGGTAATAATTGCCCCTCCATATTCTGAGACTCTAATCACTTGCATGCTTTAACACTTCCTATCCTTCCATAAGTCTTTCATGCTTTCATCCATATTGCAGCTACCTTTTTCCTCACTGTGTTTCCCTCCTTACTTTTTATATGTTTTATCGACACTCAGTTCTCTTTTGCTTCATGAAAACCACGTCTGATATCTTCTAATTATCTATTTCACTCTTTTTTTTCAAGTGTAGGATGCCAATTTGTGCTATGCATTTGTTTTTCTCTCTGGATAGATTTTAGTATTCTAATTTCTTAACATATTATTATTTTAATGTTTGTGTATATAACTCATATATTCAACATACTCATGAATCTGTTTGTATGACTTACATTTTTTCCTGATTATCCAGTAATCAAATAACTATAAATTCCCTCTGTGATGTTTTCTTCTTCCATAGATGTGGAGTTTTCTCTTACTTTGTGTATATTAGTTTACTTTAGAAATGACACATGTCCCTTCTTTATTACAGGTGTTTAAGAAGATTTGTAAAATATTTGTTATAAAATGTTTCTGTCAGAGGCTTCTTTATTGCTGAATCCTAAAACCTGGTTACTTTCCTTCCTTCCCTCATTTCCCCCCTCCCTTCCTTACTCCCATTTTCTCTCCTCTCTCCTCTCTTCTCCTTTCTCCCCCTTCTCTTCTTTCTTTCCTTTGTTCTCTTATTTCATTTTTATTTTAAAATGTGGTGCATATGTTTGCTTTCTTAATTTGGTGAAATAATTACAAATTTTACTTTGGGTTATTCAGTGTAGTTATTCCTGCAGAAACCAGAACAACTTCAAGCAATGAGCCACTATTATATGTAAAGTTAGCTCTTTGAGGACCATCTGCCATAGTGATCCACACATGAATTTAAATATAAGGGACATAGTTTTTGAATGTTTTGATATTTCTATCTACAAAATTCACAATTTCTCCTGGGAAGAAACTTATTTTCAGTCCAAGTTTTCTATTAGTCAGGAGTAACAATTTTTCTCCTTTGTTTTTATACAATGATGTAATTGAAAATAAATATCTCCTTTCAGTTGTGTGTTAAAACTCTTTCAGCAGGAATCCAGTCATAAAGAAACACTAATACATGTCCTAGAAGATGTTTCTTGGATTGTACCTTTTACAAATTATACTCTCAATAAACAAGATACAAGCAAACGTACATGTTATAGTAGATTAATTTTATAGATTACTTCAATTACATTTGGCACATCTGTGCATACTGTGTGCAATAATGAAAGTGATGCCTTCTATGTATCCACTACTCGGATACTCTTAGCTTTTATTATAAATCCATATCTTAAGATATTCTCAGAAGAAAGATTTTATAAACATCTGCATATATATGCAGATATATGTGTGTATTGCTTGTTTTACCTATCACAATGCTAATGGTATTGCAACATGAAGATGACGTGACATGCGTGATTAAGCACTTTGAATATTACAAATAATGTTCTTCATTTGTTATGTTTTTTACAAACTTTTCTATTGGACATTGCCTCAATCTTTCAAGTTCATTATCTGTTGATCCTGAGCTTCCCACTCAGTATATTGCATGGACATTATTTCAGACTTAATATCTCATCATTTCCTAACCTCTTCCAATAATAATAACAAGAATCTATGTGTACCATGACATCAGGATTCCTTGTCACCATTGTACAGATTGTGTTATACGGATAGAAAAGCCCATTCCCACCCAGCACAGAGTCATGATTGGGAAGGGACCTCAAGTTGAAAACCAGTTCTTAGACTGTTACTATATTAAAATTCCAGCAGAAACTGCTTGTATGATAACAGTGCTTCTTTTGTAAAAGTGTTCATTAAACAAATTTCAAATCAAAAGAGAGTTTCTGATAAATAACTTTGTTCCAGTGATTCATAGAAAATTCATACTTAGAATGAGTGGAGATGTGTTTTATCTAAAGTAAAACACTGAGATTTAGAGAATATTTCTGACATATGTAGAAAATGCAATCCCAGAAAACCATACTTCATATTTTATAGGTTAACAGGCCATAACTTGCATCCATAACATGGACTAAGTATAGAAATTAAAAATTATGTTTAAAGCCAGGTGGTGGTGGTGCATGCCTTAAATCCCAGCACTCCGGAGGCAGAGCCAGACAGATCTCTGTGAGTTGGAGGTCAGCCTGGTCTACAGACCGAGATCCAGGACAAGCACCAAAACTACACAGAGAAACCCTATCTTGAAAAAAAGAAAAAAAAGAAATTGTGCTCAAAGTTTAAAGCACCTGTACTGCTTTGGTTTTGGTCTTGGTATGCTTATTATAATAAAAATAATTTTTGAGAAAATACAAAAAATTCATATTCAGTTTAATGTTTCTTCTCATATACCATCATTACTAAAATATATATTGTTTATAAGAGATGTGTCATATCAACTATAAAATTATTAAATTTCCACAAATGATTCAAATGATCAAAACATGTCAGAAAAATATAATTCAAAAACCATGAAAGATTTAATGTTATATCAAAAATAACCGCTTTGGCTCTAACTTATAGGAATAGCTGCATTTACCAGAAAGATTTTAATGCTGAAAGGAAGAGGAAAAGTATTTTATTCCTCTTGAATCACCAAGTTTGAATCTTCTTACTGTCAACAGAAATGTTCCTCCAGATGAAGTGAGAAACCCATGGTTTGGGACTGACATATGTTTATTCTTCACATCATTAATTTGACAATGCTTTCTAATGGGTCAAGCAAGTTATTACATATATGCAATTATCTCCGGAGCACTGCAGCAATTGTCAAAGTGCGAAAATGTAGCATATGCTTTCTTTCTTTCTTTCTTTTTTTTTTTTACAATAAAGAGTGAATGTTTTCTAAAAGATCCAACAGCATCAATTGATGAAGCAAGATGATTCTAAGGATTGCAGTGAAAGAGGCCTTACTCAGCATGCTGAACCTCACGTTGCTTCTATGGAAGAAGTTGCTTCCCATAAGCTTTAAAAAGCATGTGATTGGAGCATGTATTAGTAAATGTAAAATATTAAAGTTCATTTTTTTCATCAAATGTAAGAAAACAAATATGTTAAATTTTAAAAGCTTTAGGTTTTTTTTTTTTTTTTTTTTTTTAATTAGGTCTCTGTCTTTGGGAATTTCACAGAGCTTTGGTCATTCGTTTCCCGTCTTCCCATTCTTCCCAACCACCATTCTTCTCTACTAACCTTACTCTGTGTCCTGTTTTGGTTTTAAAAATATAAAATAAAATAACATCTTCAAGACCAATTTTTGCTGCCCAAGTATTCTTGGATGTGTGCTCTTCTACTGACTCATAATCAACTTATCAAGGAATATACACTCAGAGAAAAACTGCAGCTCTTTCATAATTTACCCCTTCTTCATAAATAATCCCCAAAGCTATGGGTTAGACTATGTGTGAAATTTCTCCTTCTGTTGAAAATATATTTGCTTTGGAAATACATTTAGTCACAACCAGTTTAGTTTATTTGCCTGTTCCACAAAACAGCTGTATCCAGATGTTTTCTCATAATTACCCACCTTAGGATCTTACACTTCTTCTGTCTTCTCCTTAACAATGATCCCAGAGTCATGGGGGAGGGATTGTAACAGATATATTCCTTTTAGGACTGAGAGTTCTTTAGTATATTTTATTATTTCAGTGATGAGAGAAGATTGTACTTAAAATAGAAAAGTTTAGGGCCATGAAAAGTCAAGAAATCTGCTAGCACAAAACAGAAAGTGCATCAAAAAATTGAACACACAATAATCCTATTTCTTCAGGTAGTCACTTTTTCTCTTTTTGGAGTAAAAGACAGACTATCATTTTCATTATGTTGCTATATGTTTCTCAGTTACAGGTAAGAAATAAAATATTTATGTTCATTAACATGTCAGGTCACACATCTTTCTGAAAAATTTTAATAGTGAATGATTCTCACAAGTAGCTGATTATTTGATTCACCTCTCACAAGTCCATGTTGAATAATTGGAGTGGACAGATTGTTTTATAAATTTAAATCCATTTGTAAATAAGTTGAATAAGTTTTAATATACTTTTCTAAGTTATTCATAATGTTCATTTGATGAATATATTTGAAGTATATTAGCATCATAAACAAATACAAACATTTGAAAAGACATTGATAAACTTTCATTACTAATATATTTTGAGTTTATTTTTAAATTCAAATAATTATGTATAAATAAGTATTAAAATATCTTTAAAATATTTTTGGTTAATATTAACCATCTAGAAATGTTTATTGGAATGTTAAGAAAATTTCACTGAAGTTGTATTCAAGAATACAAACACACTAATGGGCAGATACATTTATGAGCATGGTTCAAAATATAAGCTGCCTTAATACGAGGAGTTTAATTTTGACAAATGACATTAAGTATAGTATTTAATGTGTTTAAAATGGCTCTAATGAAAATAAATTGAATATGATTGAATTATTTTATTTTTTAAATAAACTTGTTATAATATCATTTGTTTAAATGATAATGAATAATAACAAATAAATTATCCTATTCAAATATGATTTAATGGAGATAAAAAGCAATTATTCATGTCTTAACTGAAAACATACTGTAGCTTTTGGAGCTATTGTGCACAGTGCAATTATCAATGATATGTAATGCCTTTGAGCAAAGTATCTGCAGGTTAATTTTTGATAAATGCCACTTGAAAATTGTTCCATCAATACAACTCAGGAAATTTTCACCCTTGATATTATACTGAAATATTAAGCAAATTACTTTGCTGAATTCTAGTAGATTGCACATTTGTTTCCTGATAATTCTGGTTGTTTACCATAGTCAGTACAGGCAATGGCCCTTAGAGCAATGAGTAGTGTTCTCCATATAAATTGCATGTAAGACCCTGGTTGCTTATGATATTGCCTTAACTCACATATTTTAACTTTGCTCAATTAAAAAGGTAAACATTTTACCCTAATTTTGTAAGTTATTTTTATTTATTTTTATTTATTTCATTTTTTTTATTAAGAAATTTTCTACTCACTCTACATACCACTCATAGATCCTACCTCCTCCCACCTACCACCCCCCAGTCCACTCTCCCAAGCCACCCCACATCCCCACATCTCTGTGTTATTTAGAATATGCTTTTTTATGGACCATGTTTTTATTAAATATCAAAACATAAAAAAGTACAGACTGGGCAGGTTATATTTATGAGTATCTATGAATATATATACATAAATTCAAAAACACTTATATATACATATACATATATGCAAATAACAACAATTAATAAAAGAGGCCATGAGTATGAAAGAGAAAGAGAGGTATATTGGAGTATTTAGAGGGAGTAAAGGGAAGAGTAGAGTAATGCAAATATATATATTATAATCTTAAAAATAAAACAATAGTCCTCACAAACATTTTCAGTAGTCCTTGGAGGCAATTCAACATCAGTCTACAGGGTATCCTCATGAATATTCTGTGTTTGGCTAATTGCTTAAGATGCCATAGCTGTAGTTGTGAAGACAGTGGATGGATCACTAAGTACCCTAGATTTTGATTCTCCCTCATACAGAACACTCACCTTTGTAATGAACACACATAGGTCTCTCTCTTTCTTTCCTTCTCTCTCTCTCTCTCTCTCTCTCTCTCTCTCTCTCTCCTCTCTCCCCTCCATTTATTTTTATATGTGAAGACACATAGTCAGGAGATGTATATATATATATATATATATATATATATATATTCAATATATGAAAAATACTAGTGTAATAAAACAAACCAGAAAGTGAGGAAAAAACAAGTGCTATACTAAATATATGTTATATATATATACATATACATACATACATATACATAACCTGCTCAATTTGTATAATATTGCTAGCATATATATGATTTCAAGGTTAACGAGCTGTCATTGGAAAATAAATTGGTGGGGTAGATATTCCCTGGTGGAAACTTTTTCTTTAGCTATCAGCATTCCTTGATTGCTTTTGTTCTTTGTTTATGGTAAGGGTTCCTTATCATTTTGAGTCAGACATGACGACTTATGCCTGCGTCACCAGTACTTGGAAGGTTGAACAAGGAGAATTTCTGGTAGTTCAGTGTCATCTGGGACTGTATAATGTGTTCCAGGTTGTCATAGGCTATAGAGCAAAATATTCAAAAACTTAAAAGAACATACTGTTTTGATGGAATACTTTGCTTCCAATTAAATAAAATAATTACAGTGAATGCAATCATAAACAGAAGAACTCATTAAAGTAGGTTAATCATAAAGAAGTAGAATTGATTTTAACAATTTAATGTACATGACCTCACTATTTCAGTGGAATCATCTTTCTTAACTTCTCTACTTCAAAACCAACTTTACTTAAGGGTGACAATCAAGTGCATAGTATTATAAAGTTAAAAATAGCACAAAATCCTGTTTATCACAACATCATATCGCAATGACTTAAAAATACTGCAGCTCTCTGCGAAGACACATGCAGAGAAAAGTGAAGCCAATGTCATGCTGACTGTTGGTAAGGAAAACCGTTTAACTGAACTGTATCACATAAGGTGATTTTTACTCCAGGAGTCACATTATGTCATGTTTTATTTTGCTAAAATATTGTGAATTCTTTTGTACAAACATTTTTTTCCTAATGCACAGTACCATAAGCTGTATGCTTTCTGAAAATACACATTTATTAATGTAAGGATGACTGAGTACTTTGGAGAGTAATTCAAAAGGCTTCTGATTCCATGCCCTCCGTTTCCCATGGGGCCTTTCATCTTGCTGGGGATAAGGATCAGGACTCTAGGTCGGTGAGAAAGGACAGCACCTCACTGATAGTCTATGTGGCATTTTTGGGTGTTGTTCGGCCACTATATTTGCTAGAGTTATGAGTAAGTGTCAACATGTCATCAAAACTTCATATTACCTCAGGGAAATTTCCTAGAGGTATTTTTATAGGTATTAAATTATACTGACCTTTTGTGATTAAGTTATTTAAAATAAAAAACTCCATATTCAGTTTTCAAGATTTTGTTAAAATTCTTTTTCAGACATAAAATAAGAAAAAATCTACAAAGAATGTCTTAAGATGTCAAACATTTACCCCAATACTTCAACACAAGCATTATGTGTTGACACTGTTGCCATGTGCTGCCGCCCATCTTTCTGCTTGTCTTCCTGGATATACTGAGTAGCACATTGTTTCCAACAGTAGTCCAGATAAAAAGTCTTAATCATATAGTTATCTTAACTACACTAATATTTAACATTATGAATTGAATTTTGAAAAACATAAAAATAGCATTAATTATCTGAAACAAAAGTGTGTTTTACATTTTGTAATACATATATTAATCCTAATCATGGCAAGTCTTTATTTCTGCTGTAATAAAGGGAACGTATTTTTTCTTATAACAACTTGATCTCTTTTACTTATTAATTCTTAACTAGAATGCAGCGAACACCGAGATGCACATACATAACAGATTTACTTGTAATTTAATACTTTCCATCTTTAGATATTATTGTTCTTTTATAAGAATGGGAAGAACCCAGTAAATTACATTTGTTTTAGCCATTGAAATGACTGAGGAAAATAATATACTAATTGACCATTAGCAGTAAACATTATCTTGTTTATTAATTCTGAGATTTATAGCTTAATAATGTAGTTGTTGTACTTTCTCAGCAACAGAACCTTTTAATTTAATGTCTAGAACACATTTGCCTGCTATAAAGTAAAATTATTTCCACTATAAATGTTCCAAAATAATATGTCCATAAGAAGCTATGCCTGTGTACTTCTCCTTAGGAAATTTAACCTATAAAAGAAGGGGCATAATTGTCCAAATCTAAAATAGGAAGAAAAATCTGAAATTTTGGTGCAGCTATGAAAAGAAAGAACATATTGGGGGCAGTATGGCACTGGGAGGAGGAGGGCGTAACACCTGGGAAAACAAAAATAAACATTTTTAATGTATACAATATCTAGAGAGACCAATACCCAATTAAAGCTGCAAAGAAAATCCTTTATAACAGCAGCCACTTAGATATGAAGTTTATAAATCCTTAATAAAAGTATTAGTGAAATACAGCAAGAAATAAATTTAAGAAGATTCTCTTTTGAGGCATTTGTGGACTATCAGAGACATAAATCTCCAGTTTAAATTGAGAGACAACAGTGTCTATAGTGATAAAGAAATATTCAAAAACCCTTAGCCATCAAGGACATGCAAATCAAATGACTTTGAGATTTTTATCTTACATTGACAAAATGGCTGAGATCAAGGAAAGAAATGACAGCTTATGTGGTTGAGAGTGTAGAGTAAGAGGAGTACTCATCCACTGCTTGTTGGTGTGCAAACTTATATAGTCACTGTGAAAATAAATCAGTAGCAATAAAACACCTTCAGATGGCATTCTGCTACACTCACAGATCATTGCCTTGCACATCCAGCATCAGAGAAGCTTCTTCCTGCTGCAGGAGATGGGAACAAATACAGTGACTCTACCAGACAATATGCAGAAAGTGAGAGACCTTGGAATACTTTGCCCTGGACCAGATATCTGCATCAAATTACTCACTCAGGGCTCAGTGAATCCTATGGAAGAGGAGGCTTAAAGAGTATAAGAATCAGAAGGTATGAAAGACACCAAATAAACAAGACCCTCTTTTTTGTTTGTTTGTTTGTTTGGTTGGTTGTTTGGTTTTTCTAGATAGGGTTTCTCTGTGTAGTTTTAGTGCCTGTCGTAGATCTCGCTCTATAGACCAGGCTGACCTCGAACTCACAGAGATCTGCCTAGATCTGCCTCCTGGACTGCTGAGATTAAAGACATGCACCAACCCCCACCTGGCTAATACCCTCTTAATCAACAGAATCAACACACATATAAATCCACAGAGACTGAGAAGGGCCTTCAGTGGTCTGCACCAGATGAGGTCCTAGAACTGAAAGAAGTGGATACAAGCCCCAATCCCTAATCTAGTAATGATATCCAATTGATAACCACTTGCAAATAAAAATTTAGTCTTTTCCAAGGGAGTCTCACTATGGAGACAAACTAATTTCGGAGTAGGCCACATGCCCAGCAGGAAATTGACAACAGGAAATGAACTCAAAGTTATCATTAGAGGTTTCTTGTCACATAATATCATGCAGGGCTTTTTCTTTCTTTCGTAAAATGTTACTTTACTTTTTTTAGTTTTACTTTTTCTTCTATCTTTTTATCCATGGGTCCTTGCCTTCTAACTTGGTGTTTTTATGTGATTCTTTTTTCTCTCTTTCTTTTTTTTTATTATTTCTATGTGTCTTTTATATCATGTATCTTGATGCCATTTATTTCCCTGTCCCTGTACATCTGCCTCCACCCTTGCACCTACTCTCCCAAAATAGGACAAAATTAAAGCAAAGAAAGGGAAAAAACTAAAGATCTCATCATAGAAACTGGAGTGTGACACAGTGAGTCATGCAGTAAATCCTTATATCCCTGTATTTTTACTTACAAGTGTTGAGTCATTGGTCTTGTTGGAGGTCTCTGACTTCTATCACACTGTCGATGCTGGACATACACTGGGCCTCTTCTTGGATATCCTGTTGTTGCCCTGTGTTGGAGAGGTCTTCCAGGTTTGGATTTGTAGGTCAGGTTCCTTCACATGCTCCAGCAGATCATAGATGGGGGGATGTTGGGGTGGGTCAACTCATAACCCTCGTTCTGTGCCTGGGCTGCTGCAGGATTGTGTGCCCAAAAGTTCTCCTGAGGGTTGAATGACTACTTTTTGTTTGTTGTGCCTTTTCTTAGGGTCTTTTCCTTTTGTTTGTTTTGTCCTATGAAAATGTGTTAGATTTTTATCTTTTATATTATATTATTATATTAATTATTCTTAGAAGCCGGTTTGTTTTCTTATAATAGAAAGGAGGTAAATTTGGGTCATAGTGGAAGTGGGGAGGAACTGGGAAGAACAGAGGAGGGGGACTGTAATTAGGATATATTATGAGATGAAATAATCTAATTTCAACAAAAGGAAAAACTGTAAGTATTGTTACGTGCAATCCAATGAGAGGAGCCAGTCTCAGATACACACTATCTGTTGGTCTTTAAATAGTGCAAACACCATAGACTATGTTCACAGAAACTATAAAATACTTGGGAATTTTAAACTAATATCTGGAGCGATAGCTCAGTGAAAAAAGTGCCTGACATAGAACTTGGGAATATAAATATAGTTTCCCTGGGACAATATTGAAATCTTGACATCATAACACATATCTGTTTTCATAGGCCTGGGGTAACAGGAACAGTAGAATCTCAGAAAGACCATGGTCCAACACAGTAGCTCCAAGACCCTGTTTCAAATATAAGGTGGAAAGAAATGGAAGAAGACACTTGGTATCAACATTGAATTCAACATTCTCCTTCATATATACTTAAGCACACTCACTGGAATGTGTTCATATACCACAGCTACATAAATTTAAACAAAGGAAATATTTACATACTTTAAAATGACAATTCATCCAATCTAAATTATAGAATTATAGGAAATATCAAAATGAATCAATTGAAAAGAATACAGTATAGTCACAGAGGTGATGGACCAAAACAGATATTACAGAAGCAGATAAAGATGAACATAATCAAGAAATGTTTGACAACAGTTAAAAGGCTTTTCAATGGAATAAAGAACAGTCTTTTAAATATTCTTTTAGGAATATTTGCATGCTCATAAGCAAAACAAAACAAAACAAAACAAAAACCTCTGTACAGCACATATTTTGTGGAAAATGTGCTCATGGTGTTTATTTGTATATAAAGGACAAAGCTCTTGCATATCCTAGAAAATGACAGTGGAGAAAGTCTATGTGACCTCACATTTGGTTACTGATTTCCAGATTCAATACCTAAAATGTTTTCAGCAGATGAGAGAACTGACATATTTTATTTCATTACAGTTGTAAATTCTGCTTTAGAAGGGTGAAGGGTAAAAGAAAAGCAACAGAATGAGACATTTCCAGAGTAAATATTCAGTAAGAAACTATATGTGAGTATAAAAACAAGTAAGTAAAAATGTAAGAAAACAGCCCAATAAGATGGATAATTATATAAAAGTTGATGCTACCAAAGAAAACGAACTTGTGAAAAGGGCCTATTATTAATATTCAACACACGTCCTCACCAAGGCTTCCTTAGCAAATATTAAATGCTCATTTGCTTATATCACAGAACTTCACAGATGTACCCTGTCTGTGGCTTCACTTTTTATGGATTTAGTTGCCTCATTTCACAAGTACAAATAAATTAAATGGAAAAATAATGAAACTATTCATGAATTTTAAATTATTAATCTTCCTTAGCTGCATATTGACATTGTTGAAGTAACCATCTTATTAAATAAGAAACACAGAGCCAATGCAAAGATGAAAGCCCAAGAGGTCAGAGCTAAGAGCCTTACCCTTCACTGCTGCAGCTATCCTCTTCAGCCAAGAGACCTACTTCCTGTGTGTTTGTCTTTACATAGACTTTCTGTTCTGCCTTCTCATTGGTTGTAAACCCAACCACATGGCCTCCTCGTCACTGCCCATCTGTACAAACCTCCAGGTCTTCTATGGTTGGTATTGAGATTAAAGGCATGTGTCTCCATGCTGGCTGTATCCTTGAACACACAGAGATCTGCCTAGCTCTGCCTCCCAAGAGCTGGGATTAAAGGTGTGCACCACCAACGCCCGGCTCTGCTATGGCTTGCTATTAGCTTTGACCCCCAGGCAACTTTATTTATTAACATACAAATAAAATCACATTTCAGTACAAATAAAATATCACCATATGACATCTTTACTATCTCTAGTTTTCTGTGGGACATTAGATTTCCTTTGCAGAGAGCATCACCATGTCTCTGGATAAGCACACTGCCATAGTGATTATAATCACATAATCCTCTTTTACTTAATATTGCCTAGAAAACATAGGATTGGTGATGCTAGAAATTCAACTATCAGAATGTTAAGATGTAAATTGGTTTTAAATGAATAGTTGAAAGCTCTTGAATTCATAAGCAAAGAAAACATATCATATAAAGTTGTGGTGGTATTGTATTCCATAAAATATTGTGTACCTTAATAAACTTATCTGGGGTCAGAGACTGAACAGCCACAATATTAAACATAGAGGTTAGGCAGTGGTAGCACACGCCTTTAATCCTAGCATTCCAGAGGCAGAAATCCATGTGTTCAAGGATACACCCAAGCATGGTGACTCACGCCTTTAATCCCAGAAAGCAAGCCTTCAATCCCAGGGAGTGGTGGTAGAAAGCAGAAAGGTATATAAGGCGTGAGGACCAGAAACTCGAGGCATTTGGCCTGGAGAAGCATTTGGCCTGGAGAAGCATTGGGCTGGTTAAGCATTCAGGCTTCTAGCAGCAGTTCAGCTGAGAGTCATTTGGATATGAGGACATAGAGGCTTCCAGTCTGAGGAAGCAAGACCAGCTGAGGATCTGGCAAGGTGAGATAGCTGTGGCTTGTTCTATCTCTCTGACCTTCCAGTGTTCGCCCCAATAACTGGCCTCAGGTTTGATTTTATTAATAAGAACTTTTAAGACTCATGCTACATAATGTGATTGCTTAGGTTTGTGGAAAGAACAAATCTTTGATCTGTGAAACTTTGAAGAAATAATAATTAATGCTAGTTCTACCTGTAACACCAAAACTGCAGACATCATGAATCATAATGTGATAACCATTAGTCATTGTGGAAAATGTATACTTATGTATATTATCTACATGCCAACATGTAATGTATATTGGATGCCTTATTATTTACATTGATATATAACTACTATATGCTTTTATAGTGAACTACTACTATATAACTAACATTAAGAGTCCAGAATCCCAAGGTCAAGTAAGGTCTTATACAGCTTCTAGATAATGACTGCTCATGGATTTTAGATTTATGTCTTTTGTCTCCCTTTTAAAGCATTTGAAATGAAGACACCAAGTTTCCTGTTCTTTCTTCTTGTACAAGATCAATGCCTTCATGTGTCTCCGACTCATGATCTCATCTCTTCCTAATTACACCATTTTAAGAGCTAAGACCTGTTACATAAATGTTTTTAGAGGACACAGATACTCATGCCGTAAACACCAGTTGCCATTAGATAAATGTGAAATAGGACAGAAGTGAGATAGCATTACACAACTATTAGAGTGTTTAAAATACAAAAGAAGCTATAGTATGAATGCTACTTACTCTCAGTGATATAGAGCATGGTATCTAAATTAATTTTACATGGGTATTCAAAATCATGAATATATATAATCAGTAGTCTTAGAAATTTTGTTTGGCAGATTCTCATTCAGTTAAGTAAATATTAATACCTGGCTTAACAATCTGTTAAGTAATGTTGATTTGATAATACATATCACCAGAATATATCTTATTTACAATTCACTGGAGCTATTTATATCATCTTTGAAAATAGAAACAATCAAAATATCATTATTAGGTTACTGGGCAAACAAATTTATGTAACATACAGTGGAATACAATTTAATGGTAAATACAGAAACTGTAATGGCATAGATCAATCTTAAATATATACACTAAGGTATAAAACCAATTTCATAAAAGACCATATGAGACTACCATTGTACAGTATCAGTAGGAAAATAGAAAATGCTATACAGAGCGAAAGTAAATAACTCAGTGGCTGCTAAAATTAGGTAATAAAGGATTTGCATAGCAAAGTGCATGCTACTTTTATGACCTGTGAAGCTTTTGTAAGAACTGATACATGATGTTATGTATGCAACAACATTCATGAAATCTTGTAGGTCAGAGCGAACATAACTTTACAATTGTTAAACACACACACATCACATTAATTTGAAGTGATTAAGAGATTATGGAATGTAATTCTTATAAAACAGTAAAGGCATAATGCAAAAGAATGAACAGAGTTATTGAAGGGATTGAAGTAATATAGTCTTTTACAATATATTGTATATATACAGTTTGTAAGCATAGAAAATTCTGAATATAAGCACTCTGTATTGTTTGTCCAGACCCTGGTTGATTCCAAGCATAACTCTACCAGTCTTTCAGAGAATTATAACCAGTCTTTCTTAGACTCTTAAAACAAAAAAGAAAAAAAGAAAGAACAAAAAGAATACAGAAGGATCATTCCAAAAGCAAGTATTACTCCAATACACAGACAGGTAAATATACAGTAAACAACATACCTGTTGATCAATATCCCACATATACTTTGAAGCTTTATTTGGCTTTGGGTCTATAATAATTATTATAATTAACAATAATTGATGTTTAAATCTTTTGTTTACATTTTATGTGATTTCTATTTCATTATTAGATCTGGATAGATATTTTTGTTCTCTACTATATATGGTACTTACCCAAACCATTAACAAGTAATGTATTTTTATTTGAATCACATTTATTCATCACACCTTTTTCAAATTTTATTAATTATATTCTTACTTTATTTTTTCTTAATATATTTAGTTTACATGTATATGCTTACCTTTATGACATAGCTCTCTAAATGTATTCTGTATAAAGAATCATTTTCTTCATAATTTTTCTAGAACAAAATATGCTAACAATACAAATACTTATTTTTCATACTTACCTTGTATATATTGGCTCATTATTTATTATTTCTTTCATAAGACTTTTCCAAAAGTAAAGCATGAAACACATAACAATGCTTCCACAGATTTTTGTCCATTACATGGTCAGAGGCCACTACAATTTTTATATCTGAGAGTAAATTATGCTTAGGAAATGCAATTGATTAGACTATATTCATTCTGTGATAATTTTAATTCTATAATTCTTTTTCTAATTTGAACATACTGACTCAAGTCACCCATCTAAATTTTGTAAAGCATAAGGAACCTCTATTTGTTGAACTCTGATATCTTAGTGCTGAGCATCCTTAAGTAATCTTCAAATTAATTAATGCCTGCAGGGTTTTAAAAAAATCTGTTCATGGAGTATGTTTTTCAATGAGTAAATGTTTCTGTGAGGTATTATATTTTAGTCTTGCTTTTGTGCTTCAAATTTATAAATATTAGTTTTATATGCAAACAAATATATAAACTGTTCATTTTGATTTTTCTTCAAAATTGTCAGTTTTTTTAATCAACTGCCAATTTGTGTAAAGGTTGAGACTATGTTGTACTGTTCTACAATTCAATCACGAATCTATGTTTCAGTTAATTGCAGATGGTGTTAAATCTAAATCATAATTTTTAGTATTTGTATTTATGTTACTTTGTTTGAGATTGGTCTAGTGAGCCTCTTCTAAATGGCAAATAATTAGAATTCTCCAAAGACATTGGAAGAGGCTAATCAATATTACCAAGATACGATGCATAATAACCTTCAAATCTGATTTTTAAGGTAATTCAAAATTCTAATAAGGCATGTTATACTTTCGTATTAAAATACTGCAAGCATATATTTGATATATTTGAACTGTAATAGAAAGAATCTGATATTTGTTTTCTCAAGGAAGAGGAAACTTCGTAGCTGTTGGGTTTCCTCTATTGTCTCTTCCTCTTTTGAAGTGTATTTAACTTAGAATGTTACAGATTAACAGAAAAGACGATATGGATGGGGAAGACTGGAGTTTCTGTGATGGTCAATTAGAAGCCATGAAAAGTTTAGCTCTTGTCAGCAAGGGGTAGCAGGCACTTTCACTGAAGTCTTCTTCCATTACATTGTGTTCGGAGTCCTGGATACTTACAACAGGAAAGGTATTGTTCATGTAGAGCAAATGAATACCACTTTTTTTTTGACATGAACATCTTCGAAGATGGGCCCTATGAAGTTGGTGGAGAGACTGGCCATGATCAAAGTCTTGTGCCCCTTCCTGCAAACAGTTGTCTAGGATTTTCATTGGACTCAGGGATGTTTCTAAAGGTGACAGCACTTTTGTATCTGGTGCTCCAAGAGCCAAACACAGCGGGGATGTAGTTTTGCTGAAAAGAGACATGAAGTTCGCCCATCTCCCTTCGATGGAGAAGGCCTGGCTTCCTCATTTAGCTATGATGTGGCAGTGGTGGACCTCAACGCACATGGGTGGCAAGACATAGTTATTGGAGCCCCACAGTATTTTGACAGGGATGGTGAAGTTGGAAGTCGTGTATGTCTACATTAACCAGCAAGGCAGATTACGTGATCTTAATGGGACCAAAGATCCTATGTTTGGAATTTCGGTAAAAAAATATTGGTCATATTAATCAAGATGGCTATCCAGATATTGCTGTTGGAGCTCCCTATGATGATCTGGGGAAGGTTTTTATCTACCATGGATCCCCAACTGGCATAAATACCAAACCAGCACAGACAGGTTCTTGAGGGTATGTCGCCTTATTTTGGCTATTCAATCACTGGGAACATGGACCTGCATAGGAATCCCTACCCTGACGTTGCTGTTGGCTCTCTCTCAGACACAGTTACTATTTTCAGATTCCGGCCAGTGATTAACATTCTGAAAACTATCACAGTGACTCCTAACAGAATTAACCTCTGCCAGAAATCCCTGTGCACCTAGCAGGATATGCCTCAAGGTTAAAGCCTGTTTTGAATATACTGCAAGGCCCTCTGGTCATAATCCTCCAATATCAATTTTGGGTAAAGTTGAAGCTAAAAAGGAAAGAAGAAATTCTGGGTTGTCGTCATGGGTTCAGTTTTGAAACCAAGGTTCTGAGCCAAAGTATACTCAGGAGCTAACTCTGAACAGGCAGAATCAGCCGGCGTGCATGGAGGATACTCTTTGGCTGCAGGAAAACATTAGAGACAAGCTGCATCCTATCCCCATCACTGATTCTGTAGAGATCCAGGAGATGCCAGCCCACCATCCAGGAAGCAGCATGTAACCACAAACAGGTAAAGCCACGGAATACGTGGTGACATATAAATTAATAGAATTGAGCTGAGTTTAAATGTAAGAGCTAGTCAGTAGTTAACCTGAGCTAATTGCCAAGCAGTTTTGCTTCTGAGTGATTATTTTATACACAGCTGTGGAGTCCATGAGGCTGGGCAGGACCAGAGAAAACTTCAGCTACAGAATGTGGTCATTCCTTGAGTATAATCTCTTTTTCTGGAGCTGTGGTGGGTATAGTGCTCTCTTCCCTGGCTGGGTGGTCTGTGGAATTCATGGAAGGAACAGCATTATGGCTTGCAGAACATTATCAATGAATCTTTTGAAGAAACATCCAGATGGGAAACAAATAAGTTGATGTTGGCATTTATTGAGGAAACTAATGGAGCAACATTTGAAAACTCCAAGTAAAATAAAATAAAATAGTGTAGAAACCTTCCTGATGACTGCACTCCATCTGTTTTTGGTTCACTGGATGGCCTTCATGTGTTAACTTAAGCAGTTTTATTGTAACTTTGTCTTATTTTTTTTCTGATGGTTATAGAGGATGGTAATTGAGAATTTTCCAGAAAACTCTTTCCTCTCCATTATTTTTTATTCATATTAGTTCTTGGTCAGCTACTCCTCTACCATCTGTATGTCTTCAGGAATCTGTCAACCATTCTGTATGTCCAATGTGGATATAGAGTTGATTTATAGCTAAGCTGAAATAGCTTTATCTTTATCTCTAGGAAAACCTGGGTGACTGGTGTTTGATTTTTGGCAAAGATAAGTGCAAGAATTATGATGTGAAGTTTAAAGTTTAAAACTCTCTACTGCTTTCCAAATCAGTTTCTTCACCAATAGTTTTCTCTGGGTCCAATCTGTTAAGTTAGGTTTACTTGATTAATGACAAGAGAGTGTTAACAATCTTCACTTAAACTTCTCCTTTGAACTCCCTTGGAGCTAAGACCCCTCACACAGATTCTGTTGGATCAAGCTGCTCTCCTTGGATGAATAAGGATTCTGAAACTGTCTGTGAAGAATAATGGATGACTTTAGATTGTTTTCTGTACTGCCCTTTTCTGGGTCATATTGTGTGTCTATAAATGACATACTCTTGTAATGTCTATTTAATTATTTCAAATACCCAAGCCATGGAGGTCTTCCTGTTTACAATACTGGAAGTCAGAAAACTTAAACTATGTAGCTTAGAACAACAGTAATTTGCCAGATCCAAACATATATCTTCTTACCACATCAACACTTCTGAAAAAGGGCAAGGAAATGTCCTCTGAGATAGCTATTAAACACTGAATGCTTGAGTTTGAGTATGTTTACTCCATCGTTGCGAGCCAGTTAACCTCCCAAAGATCTAGGTCCTAATATCACTTTGCAGTTGAGATTTCAACCAATCAAATTGGGATGACACAGATAATAGTGAAAGCCTACTGCAAACAACAAAACTTCCTTGCTTACTTCAAATGTAAAGAGTTCAATAATACAATGGGTATTTTAGAACATTAATTGTAAATGTTCATTCATGAAACACATTTTCTTGATTAAGTATCCTACCTATAGTTAAATTAATATAATACTAATGATATTTCAAAGGAGCCTAGAAATGATTGTCAAATTATTTTACCTCACGTAACATGTAGTATCTTTCACTTTTTAAGTTGTATTTAACAATGGAAATTGTTACACTATTATTTTAGTTCAAGTTTTCATTTTTATATTAATTTAAAAATATTTTATTTTCAGTTATATGCATTTATGTTTGTCTGTATCAGTGCATATGCACATTAACTCCAGTGACTTTGGAAGTGAGAGTTGTCATATCTTCTGGATTCTGGGATTGCATAGTGTGTTGTGAGTCACCGGACATGGATCCTAGGACCCAAAGTAGCACCCTCCATTAGGAACAAGATTTGTTCTTAACTGTTGAGGCATCTCTACAATCCCTATCACTTCCCCCAAAAAACAAAACAAAACAAAAAAAAATCTTATGCTAATTCCTTTGCACACCTTAAACCAGGAATATTTCATTATGTTACAAAAGTAGAAACAGAAACTGATAGCAGGAATGTTCCCTAAAGCCTTTAAGAAGTCATATTCAATGAATTGCTAAGCTTCAATTTTAATCAGAAGTGAATCTGAAATTGCTACTTTTATTATGGGCTCCTTACAGGTTTTTCTTTTCACTGACAGCTATACCTCAGTAATCACGCAGCTATTTGCTACCACCATAAAGTTCTTGCTTAGCTGGAATCATGCTGTTTCAATTTTCCAGCACAAAAGCAGATGTAATGTGTCTATTCAGTCATCACAGCAATTCTTGTGAGGACCCGAGGAAGAGAAAGTAGATAGGATTCAAGGGTGAAACAACACATAGTTTTTATTATTAAATAATAAAAATTATATATATATATAAATTTTAAATCAATCTCACTCTAATTACCCTTTGAAGGTAGCTGAGAATATTCTTCAGATTTGCAGCATAATGGAATCATTGACTGAATTATTAAAATGAGATACCTTTGTGATATTTTCTTTTGAACTGCTGCACTTTAAGGAACTTCTGAATAGCAGTGAAACACTAGCCATGCTTTGTATTTGAGAATGCTGAATATTTTTACAAAACTCAGTTTTATATTTATTTAGGAAGCTTATTTCAAATACCTAAGCGAATTGATTCTAACACATGAAGCAGTGCAATTGGGGAAATTTATATATATAAATAAACATGGCGCTATTTCCATAGGTTCGCAGTATTTGTAAGTTAGACAATGCAGTTAGGTAGTATAAAATCTTTTCTTAACACATGGGCATAAAGAAAAATACCAGAAAGTTTTATGCCAGCATTAGTACTTTCTGGTAAGACTACTGTTCTATGACCAGGGAAAGTCTCTTGAATAGTTCCAGAATCTGAAACATAGAGATAGTTCTATAAACATGCAATGATCTATTTGTATTACTGCGGTCCCATCCAGTTTAATTCTTCTTGTTCATTTTTCTTATAGTTTTGTCTAAGCACCTTTTGTACTCTGTAGATTTACCAACATAGGCTGGTTTAATTTTCCTTTCTTGATTGTTCCTTATTTTCCCTTTATTTTTATCATGCCTATAATTTCTCTGTTCTTTCTACATCCTGCATCTGCCTCCCCAATCCCTTTTGGGATAAAGGAATGGGAAAGAAGCAGTTCAATTTCATGAATGACTATGAACTATATTGATGACATTGAAATGGGAAATAGGATTTCATACATCATTGAACTGTTTATCTGTTTAAGAAACATATTAACTTAAAAATAGTTGAAACCTACTGTTGTCATTGAAAACTGACATAATAAAACTGTCTTAGCAAAATAGAGATTGTGGTTATATGTATTGTGAGAAAATGGAAAATATAAAATTGCTTCCATTTAATATATATGGCTTGGATAGGTCACTGCCTATTCATAGGCTTATTATTTTTAACTGTAACACGAAGATTTTAAAACAAATTTCTTAATGTGAATATAAAAGATCACATATGCAAGACTACTTTTTTCAATCTAAAAATAAATCTTTTAATGATTTAATAGTATTTAATAACTTTTTAACATTTAACCATTTAATGATACATAGTAATAGAAAAGTCTGACCATCAACCCAGTTCAGAGGCATTCTTGTTTTTTTTAATTTTATAATTAATTTAATTTTACATATCAGCCACGTATTCCCTTGTCCTCCCTCCTCCCCGCCCCCGCCCCCCCTCCAATCCCCCCCCCCCATTTCCACTCCTCCAAGGCAAGGTCTCCCCTGGGGTTTCAGCTCAGCCTAGTAGATTCAGTTAAGGCAGATCCAGTCCCCTTCTTCCTTCACCTAGGCTGAGCAAAGTGTCCCACCATAGGCCCTACGTTCCACAAAGCCAGCTCATGCACTAAGGACAGGTCCTGGTCCTACTGCCTGGGGGCCTCCTAAATAGTTCAAGCTAATCGACTGTCTCACTTATCCAGAGGGCCTGATCCAGTTCCATGGGGGCTCCTCAGCTATTGGTTCATAGTTCATGTGTTTCCACTAGTTTGGCAGACATCCATGGCCGAGCCCCAGCTCCAGGAGTCCAACTGGCAAGAGAGAGGAGGGATTATATGAGTAAGAGATATTGAGACCATGATTGGAAAAAGTGCAAGACTACTTTTAATATGAATTATTAAGTAACATCAGATAATAAACAAAGAAGAGTTTTGGTTGCCTGAAACAGACACATGAAACCTAGAAGTCTACCCATTGCTATCCCTGTGAATCAATATACATAGGTACTATATAACTGAATAAAAATTAGTTAATATGGTAAATGAACAAACAAATAAATGGTGTATACAGACACCTAAAATTCATCAGTTAAAATAAATATTTAAGTGGAAAACTACAATCATTGAAGTAATGAAAACTGTAGTGCGAGTTGTTTATTTTCTTGCTTAATTATCAAAATAAATGACATTAGAAAAAGTTAACATTGATAGGAGTGTGAAGAAGAGAACTTATGTTGGAAAATTTTATTTAAAATATGTATGCATAGTTATACACCAACTTATTTCAATATGTGTATTTCAGGTATACAGTTAATAGTATGATTCCTTCTGATGTTTTTGGGTATCCTTGCTGTTATTTTAACCTCCGTCCTTATTATTCTATATTTATCTCACTTTCTTTCCAAAATTAGAGCCCCTCATTATTCCTATTTCCTGTCAAATTACTTGTACAATGCCAATCCCATCTGTATTGCCCCCACTCCCAATTCCTCAATGGTCTCAGGAATCATTATTGAAGAGGGTACAGAAAGATTTTAAGAGCCAGGGGAACAAAGAGTTTGCTGTGTTCTTTTGTCCCCAAAGTAATGCCAGAAAGTATATCCCTGAAGTCCTACCATCATAACAGACTAAACATGAACTGAACAATGGACATGCTGACCTAGAATGAGTGGAGTTGGACCAGCGTGGGAAGGATGGTTCAAGAGTTCATGGTGCCTCAGCCGTACACACACAAAAGCAAGCAACTAAGGTATGCCAAGAGAGGGAGAAATGAATTTCCCCAGAGAAGAGCATAACAATCGATTATCCAATACCAAATGACCAGTATAGAAAACATACATACAAGTAACATTATGAAGAGTGAGCAGGACGTTTTGTCTAGTTAGGTGACTGTGTGTGTGTGTGTGTGTGTGTGTGTGTGTGTGTGTGTGTGTGT
>CABHPP010129367.1:0-23164 GCA_902168425.1 Peromyscus attwateri
TTTTTTTAAAAATTGAAAATGGTTCTTCTTTTGTACAATACATCCCGGCCAGAGTTTCCCCTCTCTACTCCTCACCGCTTCCCCTACCTTCTTTTCCCCTGAGATCTGCTCCCTCTCCATTTCCCTTCAGAAAAGATAGGGCCTCCAAGAGACAGCACCAAACATGACTTTTTTAGATACAATAAGAGTCGGCACAAACCCTCATATCCAAACCCTCATATTGAAGGTTAACATAGCAACCCATATGAGGAAAAGAGTCTCAAGAGCAGGCAAAAGTCAGAGACACACGGTTCCCACAGGAGTCCCACAACAACACCAAGCTAATAGCCATACCATACATGTAGAGGACCTGGTACAGATCCATGCTGGCCCAGTGCTTGCTGCCTCAGTCTCTAAGAGGCCATATGAGCCCTGCCTAGTTCATTCTGTGGGGCCTGCACCAAGTATTCCTGGTGTCCTCCGTCCCCCTGATGTCCTCCGTCCCCCTGATGTCCTCCCTCCTCCTGATGTCCTCCCTCCCCCTGATGTCCTCCATCCCCCTGATGTCCTCCATCCCCCTGATGTGCTCCATCCCCCTGATGTGCTCCATACCCTCTTACTCCTACAATCTTTCTGCTCCTCTTCCTTGGGATTCACTGATCTCTGAGGGGAGGGAGCCAGATGGAGAGCTCCAATTTAGACTCTCTCTGCATAAATTTCTGATTGTGGATCTCTGCCTCTGTTTCTTTTTGCTGCTGGAAGAAGTCTCTCTGATGACAGCTGGACAAGGCAGCGGTCTATGAGTGTAGCAGAATACCACTAGGAATGATTTCATTGATTTTTTCCACAGTCCTATTTGGTTTTCCCCTAGGTCTCTCGGTCATCCAGTCTCCAGTTCTGGGCCATCCAGCAGTGTCAGACAAGGGCCTCAAGTTAAACCAAGTACTGGTCAGCCACTCCCACAGTTCTGTGCCACCATTGCCTAGGCACATCTTGCAGGCAGGGCAGGTCTGTAGGTGAAGGGTTTTGTGGCTGGGTTGGTGTCCAGATTTCTCTTCCTATAGCCAGTAGAATATCTTCTTGTGCCAAAGAGACTAGAATGTAGGGGTGATTTTAATGTGAGCTATATTGAGAGTTTATATGTAGAATGTCTATGGGGGCAATTTTTAGAAATGAAGAAATTCATAACTCTGTGTTATTAAAAATACACAGTCCCCCACAAAGGGAAATCCAAGAAGCTTTAAAAATCATGTAGGGTGACTTTTTCTTCAAGGATAGTCTTGGGTTAGAGTGTTTTCCTCTTCATGGCTCTATGGTCTACTTTTGATTAAGTCCCAGTGTTTTATGAGCCCTGACAGTTTTTTAAATATATATATATTTATATAATATATAATATATTTATATACTAGTTATATAATTGTATAATATATCAAGTACATAACATGTATTATATATTACTTGTTTTATATATATATATATATAAATTTTTTGGCTCCCTAGGTATAAACTATTTTTTTCTGTTTTCCTGGAGTAAATGACCCTATGCTCTGGAACAGTTACTGTCTCTGAGGTTTCTGGTGTGGTGGGATTGGATGGTCCTGGATTCTTCAGTAGTTTCCATGTCTGTCTTTTTGGAGGAAGTGGCTTTTTCAAATATGCTTAGTGTCTTTCTGTCTTTCTACATGAGTAGATTCCAGGTTCCCTGGAGATTAATCCAGAGTTTTCCCTGACAAGTATAAAGACTTGTGAGATTATAGTATGCATGACAGATTGTTATTGTATTTATACCTTATTTGTTGTATTATTAGAAATGTCTTGTCCCGTGTCTAGTTATCTTCCATATATACTGTGGCCATGAGACTCGTTTTGGACAATGAAATAGAGGAGGTAATTACAGGTGATCCTTCCAAACAGAATTTAAGAGCCATGTGGGAATGCAGCCACTGTTTTCTTATGTCCCCAAAGTGGCAAAAATATATCTAGCATTTTGACAATGTGACATGATATTGTCATCTACAAATTTCATGCTAGAGAACTGCCTGATGGAGTTGCAAAAAAAAAAAAACCTGCACAAATACCTCCTACTGTCTTAAGAATGTTTACCATTTTGTGATGGCATACATTCATAGCTATTCTGAGATGCAAACAGGCCATGAGTTGGACACAAGAATCCGAGGTTCATCTTTCGCTTTGGCTCTCATGTCTGTGATGGACATTTATAATGTGTGAGCAGTGAATGTTATGGCTGAGAGCCACTACGCTTTTGACTTGTTTGTGCCATGACTGAGACTAACCTGACTGACACAGAGAAGAATGGGGAGTGTGGCTGTAAGAGAGAGCTGTGCAAAGGCTGATGAGGGCTCAGTTGAGAGACCCATCTGTTCTGCATCATCAACTCGAAGGTTCCTGAATTTATATTTAAGCTTTGGGATTATGAAGTTGCCAGAAAAGAATGGGCATGGACTTAACATGTGAGCCAGGTGTACCAGTCCTGAACATTTACCCAAAGGGTTCCAATTAAACACACCATAGAGATCCTTACATATCCATGTTTACTGTAATATATGTTTACACACTATACACTCTGTATACACGATACACTATAAGCTATGGAACCAACCTAGGTGCTCATCAACAGAGGAATGAATAAGGAAAATGTAGAATGTTGTATGATATTTTGTTTGGATTCTGACATATAAAGCTTGCCAGGAGTTCAGAGGGCGGGACTAGCCACTAGTTAACCATAGAGACCAGGGAGTGGTGGCACACACCTTTAATCACAGCACTTGGGAGGAGAAAACAGGAAGATCAAGAGTTTAAGACCACCCTGGGCTACATGAGATTGAACCAGTCTAAGAGAAACAGAGCCAGTGGTACACACGCCTTTAATCCTAGCACTAGGGAGGATCATGCCTTTGATCCCAGCACATGGGAGGCTCAAGTCTTTTCTCTCAGCACATGGGAGGCTCACACTTTTAATCCTAGCACTAAAGAGGTGAAGATAGGAATATGAGGCAGGTGGAGACAGGATCTTGCCCCCATTTGGTCTGAGGATTCGTAGAGGTAAGAAGTCTCTAGGGGCTGCTGCTCTGCTTCTCTGATCTTTCAGCTTTCACCCTAACATCTGACTCCGGGTTTTTATTTAATAAGACTAATTAGGTACATGCTTCAGTGGTATACATACACAATGACATGTTTTTCAGTCATAAAAAAGAACAAGGTTACATGGTTTAGAGAAAAGTGCATACAACTGGAGATGATGACATGAAGTGAATTAAACCAGCCTCAGAAAGACTGATGTGTTTCGTTTCATTTGTGGGTCCTGATATCATGGATACATGGTATCGTATCTACACTGGAGACATGAAGGTAGAAGTGAACAAGTCTGGAGATGAAAGGGGACTAGTTGGAAGGGGAAAAAGGAATGGGGGAGGTATTGGTGGGAATAATGTTCAAAGTACACAAATATTTTCATTAAAGTAGGCCATGGGCTTGCCGGGTAGCTCAGTGTGTAAAGGCGCTTGCCACCAAGCTTGATGATCTGAGTTTGATTCCTGGGACCCACATGATGGAAGGAGAGAGTCAATCCCCAAATACACATAAAGAAATAGATGTAATAAAAACCCGCTATTATTAAAAATGAGTCATGTTCCCGCTGGAGATAGCATACAAACCTAACCCAGAGGCCCAGTTGTTTACTAGCAGGGAGAGACTTGTACTGACTGTAGCCAGAGTCTACTTAGATGTTAATAGTAGCTGTCTGACAGAACAATTAGCTGAAAACAAGCTGGGACTTTCTAATTATTTTTCTTTTGGGTATGCAATTTGAGATAGTTATTCAAATTACAATGTCACAGTGTGAAATAACACAATCTGTTGCTTTTATAGTCACACAAATTAATTTTTAAATGAAATATAAATGTCAGATGATATATGTCTTACTTAGCTTTGGGGAAAAAAATCCCATGTATTTGATATCATACATTTTTTTTCCTTAGGACAAAGCATGCTTAGAATAAAGTATCTGAGTTCTCAGTTAGAGGATAAGTCATTCTTCCCTCAATTCAAATTAATTTCTCAGAAGTGAGGCTGGATGAATATTCTAGCTGAAGTGTGTGCCTTAATTACAAACCTCAGGCCTCTTAAGTTTCCTGTCTTAGAGACAGCATCCGAATCCACACGACATGCTCTGAGATAACCATTTTACCTACTCAGGAGTTATGAACCATTCTTTAACAGAAGGAGAATCACTCTGACAATAAGAATTAGGAACATGTCCACTCTTACCTCATCCAGTGGAATGAAACTGGTCATTAAAACAATGTTCTTTCCCATGATCCTCTTTGCTGTGTTGGAAATTTCCAGAGGTAAGTTCTTTTTCTTCTTTCTCTTTGTTTTTCTTTTTCTTTCTTTTTTCTTTTTTCTGTTGTTCAGGCAATCAAGAAATGCAGCTGAGTGTCTATAACTCATAATTGAAATTTAGCTTTAGATTAACTTCGTTAGCATGCAGCTGATTAGGAGGTATGTGTTTATTAAACGAAATGACCTCTGGATTTGCATATCCAGCACAAAATTAGGTTCTTGGAGGTGTAACGATATTTAAAATCACTTTTTAAAGGAATATTATTGCCAAGATTGAATAATTAAAATTATAACCATTTGGTTTTTAAAGTTTTTAAAATTGCTTCCAGGTCATTTCCTTTTACACTCTAGTCTTCAGCAAAAGGCAATCTTTTCCCCCCAATGTTTTTAATTGAAATAGAACTATATCACTTTACCCTCTCCCTTTCCTCCCTCCAGCCCCTCCCAGCTATCCTTTCTCCTAGCCTTTCCAAGTCTCACCCCTCATAGATATGTTTGTGTGTGTGTGTGTGTGTGTGTGTGTGTGTGTGTGTGTGAACACGCGCGCGCGCACTCTCTCTCTCTCACACACACACACACACACTGCCTGCTGAGTCCATTTTTGGTGGTGGTGTGTATATCACTTGTTTTTAACACACTCAAATATGAATTTGCAATTTTTCTCTCATAATGCTGACAAACCCTTCCCATCTAGATTGTCATTTTAGATCAGCTCATTAGGCATCTACTGTGTATTGGTCAAATGCTGAGTTGGTGGCATAAAGGTACAAACACTTGTCCTCTGTCACTAAGAGGCTTGCAATCCACCCAAGGGGACAGGTGGAAACTAGGCGATGTGTAACTCATCATGTGACAAGTGAGAATTCTGATAGCTACCAACACAAAAAGCCTACATCTCTCACCTCCAAGGGAAGGAGGTGGTTTATTCCAGAAGCAAATATGAGTGATCATGGCCTAAGAACATAGACTTGGGTTACTCCCAATACCATGTTCCAATAACGGGGCCATGGCCTTTTTATAGTAACAGAACAAAGAGAGTCATAAATCAAGATACTTTCAAATACATCGGTGGAGACATCAGGTAGGTGGGTTACAGTGAAGTGGGAAAACCCCTGCTATTTGCTCCAGTCATTGACTGATGGCTTTCTTAGTGTTGGGTTAGTGGAAGCTAGGGGTCAGTGTGTACATTCCACAAAGGATTTTACCTCATAGTCACAGGGATGTCAAGGCAGACACAGAGGTGATTGATGAACAGCTAATAAGGGAACCAAAGATAGTCTAAGATAATTCAGCTCTGGACCTGCAGCATTTCAGCTCTTCTCACTAACAGTTCTAACCAGTAGACCATCCTTGCAGAGTCTTTATACAGGTGCAGCTTTGGGAAGGAAACATCAGTTCATGAGCACAAAAGTACTTAACTCTGTTATGAGGAATTAGGAATGATGCATATAATATGATGATGGATTTTATCTCCAAGACTGGCTTTTGTGTCTGAAAACTGTAAGTAGTAATGGACACCATTGCAGTTTTTAGGGGATATAAGAGAGTGAAGAATGTGGTTGGTTTTTCCTTGTCTTTTGAACAAGGATCCTTGGGTTGTAAGTCAAGAACAGGGTCCTCTGCAGATATCCCATACTCTTTTAATCTCCAGATTTATGATTGATCTTAATATCTTGGGGAAAGTGCTTTGTGTTCAAGGTCTTGCCAAAAGCTGAGTTCACCCTTAGATCTAAGTCTCTGAGGCTTACTAACACCAAGGACTTTCTCTTTGCCGAGGGTTTCATTGAGGACTTTGATAAATTATATTTTCCTATAAATAATAAACCCCACTGATTGAATGGAGCAATGAGTGGAGAATGTACATAAAGGTAGTGAAAATAAACCTTGTTACTTATTATCTCAAATATATTAAAGTACTATCTCACCACATTTATTGAACTAGGTACTGTTAAAAAGATCCAGACTTCAAATCTGTAACAAATCATATTTTTTCATAGAAGTTAAAGCAAAATCCTGCTTTCTTTATGAAGCTTTTATTAATAATTTAAGTCATAGCAATCTCCACTTTTATTACAAATATCTATAATGTGTACACTTCCTGTATGTGATACAACTTTGTATTACACACAGCCTCTATTCTTGTTTTCTATTGTCTGTGTTGAAACATTTTCTCCCTGCAAAGATTAAAGTCCTTACAGGTTTCAAGGACTGTAATTTACCCTCATTTCCACCCTGATCATTAGCATATTGGCAGCAGGAAGAATATTACTTCGGGCTTCCAGGTTCCTCTTGTATCACATATCTACCAAAGCCCGAATTTACCCCCGTGCATTTCAAAGAAAGAACACAGAGGGATAAAGAGAGAAAAACCCTGTCACAATAAGAGACCCAGGACACTGTACACTCCAGGTTACTTTTAAGCAGCAGAATGTGCAAGCCTCCCAGAGAAACTTAGAGGAGGCAGAGGGGAAAGTGAGGGGTGATGGGAAACACGGGGAATGCTCGCAAT
The DNA here is from genome assembly GCA_902168425.1 of Peromyscus attwateri. Taxonomy (NCBI): domain Eukaryota; kingdom Metazoa; phylum Chordata; class Mammalia; order Rodentia; family Cricetidae; genus Peromyscus; species Peromyscus attwateri. The sequence goes on from CABHPP010129367.1 coordinate 6,851, forward strand.
AGAACAAGAAGTACAATGAGTGTCAACTCAACTCGGACTAGAATCACCTAGGAGACAAATCTCGGGTCATGCTTGTGAGGACATTTTGGGACTGGGTTAACTGAGGACTGAAGACACCCCCTTGCTATTGTTGGTGCATGTGCTGGGCCCTGAATAAAAGGGAGGAAGTGAGCTGAACACCAGCATTCATCTCTTTCTGCTTCCTGACTGTGGATGCACTGTGACCAGCTGCCTCACACTCCTGTTGCCATGGTTTCTCCAATGTGAGTCAAAATAAGCCCTTCCTTCCTTAAGTTGCGGTTGTCAGGCATTTTATCACAGCAAGAAGAAAAGTAACTAACACACATATGTTATGTTGGCGGTTTAAGGGGCTCTAAATGTAGTGTGGCCACTGGTTGGCATTTGTCTGCTAGAGCACCTAAAAGAAATGGTCTGCCTATGTGAGGGCTATGATTTGGTGATCTCGGGCAGGAATTGCATCTGTTTGGAGAAGGGTTGGCATGATGTGGCAAACAGTTGGGAACTTGGTGATAATGATAAAGATATAAGAAAGAGGGCAAGTTAGGGATCCTACAAGCAAGGAGAAAAAAGAGGACAGATGATCAACAACTCCTAGAACTCTCCTTCCCGCTCTGAAACCAAAGCAGAATTGTGTGTACTTGGCCATGGTAATTGACAGTGGTCCTGGACAGGGAACCTGGTAAGATGATGGCTGTGCAGCTGTCCGTCTTTCTAATCCATTTTGAGTTTAGTTGCTTCAAAACAGCAGGCTTTTAACTATAGCATCCTTGTTGAGATAAAATCCTCATAGGATGCGATATACTCATATAAACTATAAAAACAGGGCTGAGAGACAGCTCAGTGGATAAACATGGGGACTGGAGTTTAGATCCCCACAACCCACATCAATGCCTGGTGGATGTGGTGGCCCTTGTAATTCTGGTGTTTTGAAGGCAGGGAAGGGTAGGTGTTCTGAAGCAGCCTGACGAGCAATATTGGTAAACTCCAGGTTCAAGTGAGAGAACCTCTTAATAGAAACAGAATGATTTAGGAAGACCTGACAGCAGCCTTAGATCTCTAACCACATGTGAGCCTGCACGTGCATGTGCCCCTACACATGGAAGCAAGCATGTACACGTGTATGCATATCACACACAGAGACACATTCAACAAACCCTGAAAAGTCAATCATCTTAAGATATTCCCCAAATTGTGTAGCTATCAGCACAATAAGCTTTGTAATTTTTCATTAACTGAAGAAGAAACCTCAGTCACCCCCTGCACCCCCAGACCCCCTTCAGTCTTAGGTGACCATCATCTTTATGATCCTCTAGATTTATCTACTTTGGACATGTCACATAAGTACAGTTACACAATTTATAATCTTTTGCTTCTAGTTCCTTTTGTTATAAGTTATGTTTTCAGAGTTAATTTTTAATGTACATTCACGCCCCTTCTGTTTTCACTGCTAAACACTATTCCATTGCATGGATGTACCACATTCTGTCATCCATTGGCCAACTCTTGTGTTTCTCTTTTGCCGTTATGAATGCTGCCAGTGCGAGCATCTGCTTATAGATTCATCTGTGGGCCTGCTTTCTTCTCTCTCTATATGAGCAGAATTACCAATACCGAAGTGCCCAGGTTTTAACCATTTGAAGAACTATCAGATGGCTTCCAAAGCACCATTTTGCATTCCTGCTGGAAACAGAATAGAGTTTCAGGGTCTCTGTCTCCTAGCTAACCTTGGTTATTATCTGCATTTCTGACAGTTAGAGGGAATGAAGTTGTAGCTCACTGTACATTTCATTTGTATTTTCCTGATTATGAATGACATTGAACTCTTTTTCATGTCACAACTTTGAATTAGAACACGCCTACTACCTCTCAAAAGGTACTATGTGAAAATAACCAAATATATATTACTAAGTGAAAGAAAGAAACCTTAAAATGGCAATTCACTGAATAATTCACACTATCACATTCTGGAAAAGCCTGAGGAGGTGTTGGGGAGACAGTGGTTGGGAGGGGCTGGGGGAAAGGAGGAAAGGGGGTCAGATGGAGCACAGAGGATTCTTAAGGTCAGCAAGCCATTCTGTCTGATATCATAGTTCTGGACGTGTTATCAGACAATTGTCAAAGCCATGGAATGTACAGTTAAGAGTCGGCTCTAATATGAATTTCAAACATCAGGTGGTGAACTGTCATTGATTGCAACAAACTGACCACAGGCTGTTAATTTACAGAAGTTTAGAGTCTTCAGGCCAAGTCCAAGAACTGGAATCTGCTTGGTTTCTGGTGAAGGCCTTCTTACACATCACGGAATGGTAGGAGTCTCATGTGATGAGAGAGAGTGAGGGTACCAGCTCCTATCTTTGTTCCGATCCATATGGTTCCCATTTCCCAGCTTCATCCCACAAACTAGTTACCTTCCACAAACTCCACCTACAAATGCCATTAAGGTGTGGATTTGGAGTTTGAGTTTCTAACATATCATTCTGTGGAGAGCACCTGCAGACCATAGCACAGGTGTGCAATGCCCCATAGGCTGTGGATAGTGGGAGTCTGTGTGTGGCTATCACCTGCAGACCACAGCACAGGTGTGCAACGCCCCACAGGCTGTGGATAGTGGGAGTCTGTGTGTGGCTATCACCTGCAGATGACAGCACAGGTGTGCAATGCCCCATAGGCTGTGGATAGTGGGAGTCTGTGTGTGGATAGCACCTGCAGAGTACAGCACAGGTGTGCAACACCCCATAGGCTGTGGATGGTGGGAGTCTGTTGGAGGCAAAGGGTATAATAGGACTCTCTATCTCCCTCTCACTTTTCCTTAAACTACACTAAAACTTAAAGTCTACTAAGATTTTCTTTGGTGTTGGACCCAACATGGATATGCAAAGACCTCTGGTGTGCATGAGGAGTCCTTGGTAAATACCTTGGAGTGGTATAGGTGCCCATCAATGCAGCAACAGATAAGGAAAAGGTGGTGTACATGCTCAATGCATTTTTCTTAGACATGGAGAAAAATAGTTATACCATGGGCAGGAAAGCAGACGCAACTGGAGATGACTTTATTAAGCAATCCAGTCCATTTCAAAAAAGAATCACATGTTTCTTTCCTCTTGTGGGTCCTAAAGTTTATAGATGACATAAGATCCCATAGGCATAGATGGCGCGAAAGCTGAGCAAACTGCTTGTGGGACAAATTGGACTAATGGGGGGAGCACTGAGAAGGGGATGCCCAAGTACATCATGTCCCTGCGTGAAAATGGCCTTATTAAACCTGTATTATAATAACAATTAAAAATCAAAACAAGGTGAGGCAAAGTGGGTGAAGGTGCTTCTCACCAAGTCCAAGGACCTGAGTTCAATCCTCAAGACCCACACAGTGGGAGGAGAGAACGGTCTCTTGTAAGTTGTCCTCTGATGTACACACACACACACACACACACACACACACGCACGCACGCACGCACGCACACGCACACGCACACGCACACACACACTAGAGTACACACCGCCTGAAATATGCATGTGCCCCAACACAAACACGTGTGCACACACAATTATAAACACAATGAAAAGGAAAGAAATTGAAAATGCAAAGGGATGGGGAAATGAATGGGATCAAAATACGTGATGTAAAAGACACACAGAAAGAATAAATGAATGACTGAATAAATAGATAAATAAATAAATTTTAAATCAAAACCAACTTCTTTGGGATTATTTTCCCCATTAGTACCTTTGTGAGTAGAAGTCCTCAACCCAAACTAAAACAACTGATCTTTTCCCTATTGTGATGGCTATACTTTGTATCTTGACAGTTTTATTCAAAGGAAGTCATGGAACAATGGTTTGTGTCGGCTTCTTTCTCTCCCACGGGGTTTGTAAAATCCATTCATACCATTGCAGGAATCAGCAGCTTGCTACTTTTCAGTGCTGAGTACAGTTCTTTCACTTTTCTGACATCGTGTGCATTTTGATCATTCTTTATCATGGGAAATCATTTGTATTTCCATGTGTGATGCTACAATGAACATGTGGACCCAAGGCTTTTAATGGGAGCAGATGTTTATACTTCTTTAGAATAACTGTTATAGGAGAGACATGGCTTTATTATACAGCAGCAAATGTTTTGCCTTTTAAAAAAGAATTAGTTTTATTTAAGTGTATCTGTATAAATAAATAAGTGTAATAGAAAAGAAATAAATGAAAAAATTAAATCAAAACAAATTTATTTGGCATTATTTTCCCCCATTAATACCTTTGTGATTATAACTCTCCACCCTTAGCCCAACCACCCACTGAAGAAGGCATTGGATCCTCTCGAGATGGAGTTACAGGTGTTTGTGAGCCACCTGACATGGTGGAAGGACATTGACTGTTTTTGACTTCAGGGACATCTTCCCAGCCCCTGAATATTTAATGTCTGTAGCAATACTATTTTACATCCTTGCTGGCAATGTATAGTGTTTGCCGATAGTTTTGATTTTATTCAGTCTTGCAGATGTGTTATAGTTTGGGTATGAAGTGTAGCCCCCTGTGGTGAAGGTTTCACGCTCAGTTAGTTCACCCAATTACTGAGAGGCAATTGGATCGCCGCAACCCTAACATAATCAATGCATCCATCTACCAATGGATTGATAACCTGCTGACATTGTTGGGAGGTGAGAGATTAGGGAGTGAGGCTTCATCAGACAAAGCACGTCATTTTGTCCTAAGTTTAGAGGCTTGCCTTTGAAGAGTACATTTAGTTCCTGGTCCCTTTGTGTCTTTTTCTTTGCTCTCTGACAACTTTGGAACGATCCTTGAAAGGTTTGTATCTGGTTTTATTTACTTTTTCCTGATTACCGATAGCATGAAACATCTTTTAATGTAATTATTTTCCATTTTTACATCTTTTGTAAAGTTTCAAATCTTTGGTTTATTTTTTAAAACTTTTAATTATTGGCTTGTATGGTTCTTATACCTACCAGATAGAAGCCCTTGATGATTTACATAGCTCATAAATATTTTTCATAATGTGAGGATTTTCTTTTCCTTTGCTTAACAGCATCTTTTGAAGAATAAATTGCTCAAGTTTGGTAGAACAAAGCTCATCTGTTATTTACACCACATTGATTTGAGGGTTAAACTAACCCAGCATTGTGGCGCTAAAAGCCACCCGATCTCAGGGTGTCTTCTGCTTTGATTTATTATTGTTGCATTTAATTTGCTATTATTTGGTTGAGATTCTTGTATTTTTGTGCACAAGCAATGATGATTTATATTTTTCTTTCTTATAATGTGCTCCTTAAGTGTGTCATACCATGATTATCCTGGCCTCATACAGTGAATTGGAACGTGTTTCCATTCTCCATAAGGGGGTGTATTTAAGTTTGATGGTGCTTTTTAAATGTTTGATGCACTCACTATTAAATCCTTCTGCCTTTTGTAGCAAGGGTTTTAATTATGGAGTCAGGTTTCGGTGGTTTTTCCTTAAATTTTAGTAATTTGTGGTTTCCTTGGTGAGTTTACCCTTTCATCTTGGTTGGCAGATTTATTGCTGTAAATTTGTCCATAATATCCCCTCATTATCTTTTTGTGCATCATGTTACACATCATTAATTTTTGATAAGTATGCTTTATGTTTTCTTATATTCTTCTTCAGTTTTGCTAAGTAAGATCCTAAGTAGATTTTACATCGGGCTGGAGAAGCAGCTCAATGGTGAAGAGTGCTTGCTGTTCTTTGGGAGGACTTAAGTTCCACATGTGGCATATACTCACACACCACATACATAAACAATTAAATCTTAAGAATTAATTTCACAAAACACCATTTTATTATTTATTATTCAGTCTTACTTTGTGAGATTTCAATATGCATCTTTCTTTCTTCCCCTTCCCTCCTTCCCTCACTGCCTGCTTTCTTCTTTCTTTCCTTCCTTCCTTCCTTCCTTCTTTCCTTCCTTCCTTCCTTCCTTTCTTTCTTCTTTCTTGATAGGGTCTCACTCTGTAACTCATGTTGTCCTGTAATTCATTATGAACTATAGGCTGGCCTTGAACTTGCTATGTAGCCTTGCACCTCTGATTTCCTGCCTCTACCTCCTGAGTGCTGGCTACTGGGATCACAGATGGGTACCACCAACAGCTGGCTTATGTAGTGCTGAGGATGGAGTGTGCTTCAGGCATGCGCCAAGCCCTGGGCAGCTGAATGTCCCTCACAGGGCCATTTTTCAGTGAGTTATGATCTGGGTACTGCCTATAGGTGTCAGTAGAGAGTCATTCAGTTATCCTATGTAATTCACACCTTTCAAAGATGAATTACTGAAATGAATTACTGAATTTTTTCCAGGATTGAAATTTAGGATTTTTGACTTCTACAGTCAATATTTATTTAAATTTGGAAAGAGACTTTTGATGAAATTACAGGCATCTCACAATATGAACACTATGTAAACAGAGGTCTGGACATGTCTTCCAACATTGAACACTTCCAATTTGAAGACATATGGATTTGTTGTGATTTCAAATTGTAAACAGAACCTCCGTGTCAGTGAAACCCATGAAGGATTCATAGATACAGTTTGTAACACTGGTGAAGACTATAACATAAATTTAGGTCTTGGGAGATGGCAGTCAGTAAATGCTTACCAAGTGTCTTAGTTAGGGTTTTTATTACTGTAAAGAGATACCATGACCACGACAACTCTTATAAGGAAAACATTTAATTGGGGTGGCTTGCTTACAGTTCAGAGGTTCAGTCCATTATCATCATGGCGGGAACATGGCAGCATGTAGGCAGACATGGCACCAGCTACATCTTGATCAGACAGCAACAGGAAGTGGACTGAGACACTCACCAATATCCTGAGCATAGGAAACCTCAGAGTCCACCCCTACAGTGACACACTTCCTCCAACAAGGCCATACCCATTCCAACAAAGCCACACCTCCTAATATTGCCACTCTCTATGAGATTATGTGGGCCAGTTACATTCAAACTACCACAGCAAGCATCAGGATCTGAATTCTGATCCCTAATATGCATGTGAAAAGCTGAATGTGGTGACCTGTATCTGTAATCCTAGACCTGGGGCTAAAAGGGCTTGCTGGCTTGCCAAACCAGGTCTGTGGATGAGCTCCAGGATACTGAGGGAAGATGGTGAATGATAGAGGAAGTCATGTGACATTGGCCTCCAGCTTCGACATGCATCTGTATAAACACACACAGATATTAAAGAACCTGAATCTAATACTTAATATGTTCTATCTAAGATATTATATATACTAAGTTGTAACTATAACTGCCAGAAGGGGATATAAAATCCCCCAGAGCTGGAGTTACAGGCAGTTTGGGGCCACCTGGTTGGGATTCTGGGAACCCATCTGGGGTCCTCTGCAGTAGCAATGCCTGCTCTTAACCACTGAGCCATCTATCCAGCCCCTGAATAGGTTTTGGAGAGGAGAGAAGTTTTCTTATTTTTGGGCAATTATTCAAGCCTGCTGGTTCAGATACCCATTACTCTTCCTCTGCCTAAGTCAAGGGGACAATTTAAAGGAATGCTTTCACTCTTTCAAGGCCGCCAGGAGTCACCAATGAAAAGATAAACAACCCATGTACATTTGGAACGTATGGGCTCATAGACAAGAGGGAGATCTTGCTTCAGTCCATAGACACCTGCATCTCAATGAATAAACACAGAGCTGATGTCTGCCAAGTGAAGTCTCGATAGCAGAGATGAAATATCTCAGAAAGACCCTGGACTGGGGTTTAGTTAAAACGGACTTCTCCATGTGTTGCAGATGGATGGGCCATTGATTAGACAGAACACTTGTTTATGATCTTCCCGGACTGGCCAGACACAGGGCAAGACCACTTTGCACACATTATAGTAGTTTATCAAGTGTTGGTACTGTTTTTCCTAAACTTTAGGGAAACGTTCCTTTTTTGGTTTTTTCGAGACAGGGTTTCTCTGTGTAGTTTTGTGCCTTTCCTGGAACTCACTCTGCAGACCAGGCTGGCCTCGAACTCACAGAGATTCACCTGCCTCTGCCTCCTGAACGCTGAGATTAAAGGCATGCACCACCACTGCCCGGCTGGGGAACATTTCATGCTTCACATTTTATTCTTCTTTCCAACTTGGTTTTGTTATTCAAGGTAGGCATTTAGCATGATATTAAATGATACTTATTTTAAAGCAATTATACCTTCTCATAAGGGAGAATATCACCAAGTACTCCCTGCCATATGCAAACATTTATAGTAATTTAAAACAGTATGACTTTAAATTACTGCATGAGGGTGTGAAACATACATTTCATGAAAGTGGAGGTCAGAGGGCAACTTGTGAGAGTAGGTTCTCTCCTTCCATCATACCTGCGGTGAGAACTGAACTCAGACTGTCTGTCTCGGTAGGCAAGTACCTTCATCCATTGAACCACATTGCCACTCCTAAAACGTAACTTTTACATGGAGTTCAATGCATCCTTTTGCCAGATGAGTTGATGGAATTTCTATTGTACTATTTAATATGCCTAGGCTTTGTTTGGCCATCATTTGTATTTAAGAGCAGTTGACCAGTTGCTTATTTGTAAAAACTACCCAGTGCAATGCTTTTCAGAGAATCTAAAGGCCTTTCCTTCCACAATTACAGATGAGTCACTAGAAATATCCGTGCACCCTGTTTCCTCTTCCATGCCTTCTTCCATGACCTCTTCTACGTGCATCAGATTTTTTCGGTCCCTACCTGAGTTTATCTTTTGGCCAATGTCACATGTGGAGCTCTTAAATTATTCCTTTGTTATGAAACTGACTTCCTGGGTGTAACTCAGTCCCTTCCTTTGCTAGTGGCTCAGCAGTCAAAGTTCAATACTCCAAATATTTTATATTAGCAGCCACTGTATTTTATGTTAGGATCGTGTCTTTCTTTTAATGGCGGCTTGGTTTGATTGGCCCCTAACAACTTTGGAATGACCTTGAAAGGTTTGTATCTGGTTCTTTGATTTTTTTTCATAGTCTTATAAAAAGTGTGTGTGTGTGTGTGTGTGTGTGTGTGTGCATGCATGTGTTGTGTATGGGTGTGTGCATGTGTGTACATGTGTGAGAGAGGTCAAGGTGGCAATGGCAGGTATCATTTCACCATCCCTATAAGTGTTTAAAAAAAGATTTTATTCATTTTATTTTATGTGTATGAGTGTTTTCCTGCATGAATGCCTGTGCACCACATTCACCTAGTGCTCAAAAAGGTCAGAAGAGAACATCGAGTCAGATCCCCTTGAACTGGAGTCACAGAAGGTTGTTAGCCATCTTATGAGTGCTGGGAATGAAACCCAGGTCCTCTGAAAGAGCAGTCAGTGCTCTTAACCACTCAGCCATCTCTCTAGCTCCACATCAGTGTTTCTTAGAGGCATCCCTAACTGCGTTTTGGTTGGGACATGTATCCCTGTATCAGACTACCTGGCACATTCTAAGAATAGTTAACATCTTATCCCATTCCTCACCTAAATGATCATTTTGCTTCCCGTCAAGCAGAAATACTTGCACATATTTGCAGGAGACTCCTGTGAAAAGTGGAATCTTGTGAGCAATAATACCACTGGCTAAGAAATACCTTTACTCCCTTGCAAATCAATCCTGGCCAATTTCACAGGCCCCTAACTACTCTTCTTCTCTGTGGAAGTCTGATAAAACAATGTAATCATTTGAAGTTTACTTACTCTGTTTCCTTTGGAAACTCAGTTCCCATAAACATTAACCAAAGACACTAGAAATAGTTGGGAATGTTTCTTAGTTTTGCAATCTGTACCTATACGTTCTCTGACTAAAGAATAGTGTTCCAAGTTCTGGCTGTTCTCTCTAGCTGGTAGCTTTTCCTATGCTTGCTTTTGAGGTGTTTCCATAGTCTTTTGCTTTATTCACGTATCACTTTTCAGGCTTGATGCTCTTTCCTGATTGAAACAAAACAAACAAACAAAAACCCCTTTGTCTACTTTTCTTGACTAAGTAACAGCAACATCTTGCTATGAAGGGTAGTGCTTAGCACCGCTCCTGTAGTTGAATAAGAAAAATAATTTATTTTCATACGAAAGTGATGCTGGCTACCCTTGGGATGTTACTATAATGTTATTACTGACTTATACCACAATAATCTAATTTTTAAAGCACAAAACACATCTTGGAAATGCTTTTGGAAGATTGAGAAATATAATTTTCCTGTATAGGTCTCACAAACACAGCATCTACGAGATTATTTAACATTCAGAGCCATTAATTGGAGCATATTATTTTATTTCATTGACAAAAATAATTCCTTACTTGCTTATTGATAGCTTTCATTGTCTACGCTTCTTTATTTTTTTTTTCCAATCCAATTTCACCTTCAGTTCCACTGACCTATAATTTAGTTAAGGTCAGTTCTAATATGTTGTAAGTTATTGAGTCCAATGGGCTGTTTTTTTTTTAAGTCGATTTTTATCTGCTGAGACTATTTGAACACATACACATTTGAACACACATTTTGTGTGTGTGTGTGTGTGTGTGTGTGTGTGTGTGTGTTAGGTATTATTTTGTGCTTATGAGATATTTCTCCTGTTTCCATGTTTCTTTGAAATAATCAGAACTCCCAGAGATGTGAACATCACAGTTTCAATGATTACCATGAAGTTTTATGACTGCCTGTAAGATATGCCTACGCTGCATGCTTCTTTTTCATCTATTTTCTAAATCTGAAGGTGTCTTTCCTCTTTATCCTGAGATGGGTCCCTGGGGTTTGGCTTCCACCCTCAGTAGCATGGCCAGAGTAGGATTTTCAAGTACATGAAATGGCTCTCTTGACATTCCTGTGCGAAGTCGGTAAAAGAAGAACACCTTTCCAAACAGTTTCCTTTGAGATATGCATCCATTCGAGGTGGACTAGAAGAGGATGCTCATGTGTGATGGGCTATATAAAGTGGATTGAATTGGAAGCAACGATCTTTATATCTTGATGTAATGGAATCATAATCTGTAGGCCCTGAGCCTCCACATCACTGCTGTGGGTAGAGTCTATAATCATTTTCGTACTTGAAATAATGTTTAACTTCCAGATTACCAAAATTTCATTCCAATGGTGTGTTTGTAACTATATTATCCATTTTTCCTTTTGCTTATTTTTTTTCATTCAATATATTTTTATCATATTATTCCCCTCCTATAATTTCTCGCAGATCTCCCCCACCTCCCTACCCACCCAACTTAATTTCATGTCCTTTTTCCTCTCTCCTTCTCTCAAAAACAAAAACACGAAATGAAAATCAAAACAAACTAACAAAATCAAATAAATTTCCCCCAAAACAAAAACAAAAAGATGCGGAGTTTGTTCTGTGTTGGCCAGTTGCTTCCGGGCATGGGGCCTGCTGTGCTCTGCAGTTGATATGCCTGGTAACTCTCAGTTGGAGAAACTGCTTTTCCCTTTCCTACCAGGTTATCAATTGCAAATAGATTCTTGGTTAGGGTTGGGACTTGGTGTCTATTTTCCCTTCTCAGTGCTTTTTCTATCCTGCTTAAACTATCCATGTGCATGTGCATGTGTCACAGACTGTGAGTCCATACGTGCATCAGACCCATTGTGTCTAGAAGATGCTGCTTCCTTGGCGTCACAAACCACTTCTGACTCTTTCAATCTTCTTGCCTCCTCTGAGCCTTGAGGAGAGCAATTTGACAGAGACATTCCATTGAGGGCAGAGTGCTCCAAAGTCTCTCACTCTGTGCACACATTGTCTGGTTGGGGGTCTCTGTGTTAGTTCGTAACTTCTGCAAGAAGAAGCTTCTCTGACAGGGGTTGAGCAATACCCTGATCTATGTGTACAGCAGTAAGTCAGTAGGAGTTGTTGGATTGCTATGTTCCTTTAGCAGAATAATAATAGTGTGTTTTCCCTAGGACCAAGTCCTACCTAGTCTCAGATTTTTGGCCATTTTAGCAATGTCCTGTATGGGTTCCAACTCATGGAGTGTGCTTTAATCCAATCAAAAAGCGGCTGATTGCTCTCATAAGACTCATGTTACTCTTGTACCAGTCTATCTTGCAGGCGGGTTACTATTATAGGTCACAGGGTTTGTGGCTGCTTGATAGTGATGGTAACTTGTAAATGGTGACTCCATTTAAGTTCCTCTTGCGTACACATATATTTTAGGAAACTTCTACAGTAGTAGGTTTTCATATGGCTTTTTAAAGGCCTTTAGCATTGGTTGTCTCTCACCATTTCCCCCCCTTTACCCCTTTCCTCCATCTCCCTCACTCTTTTATTCTCCTATTCTAGTTTTCCCTTTATTTTTTATAACACCATATTGTTTTCCCTTCCTTGGAAGACCTTCCTCCCCTCTGGTCCCTTAATAGCTAACTAACCTCTATAGTTATTTGGACTGATACACACATATTGAAGCTTTAAAATCCAACATCCACACAGAGGAAAAACCACATGATACTTATCTTCTGTATGTGTGTATGTGGGGAGTGGGGGTTACTTTACTCAGGATGATTTTTCTAGATCCATTCATTTACATGTAAATTTCAGAATTTTATTTTTGTTTATACTGGAGCTATAGTCTGCTGTGTAAATGTACTGCCTTTTCATTATCCATTAATCAGTTTATGGATATCTAGGCTGTCTCCAGTTTCTGATTCTTATAGAATGAACATAGATGAGCACCATTTTTAAAGGTTATTTTTTGAGACTGTTCTCTTCTGTTGGGAGGGGGTGAAGCCATCCCAGAAGGACCACAGGCTCTTGTCTAAGGCTGCCTTATTCCCTCATCTCCATCATTACATTGCTTGTTTCATTCCTCCTCTGAGGCTGAATTAGCTGCGGATGTCTTGGTATCTGTTAGTAAGTGAATGTTATCTTATCTACAGGGCAAGTTGTGTAATATGCCTCATGGCTCCCAAGTCTGAATGAAAAATGTAAAACTAGTAGCCAAGACTGTCTTTAACCTGCCAATCACATAACTAAGTGAAAATGTTTAGAGTATTATACTGTTTAGTTTATAACAAACGGAATGAAATGGTTGTACTTTGGAAACAAACGGAATGACTCTGGAAGCCTTCACAAATCTGTATCTCTTGAAAAATGGCCCATCTTGGCAAACATTTCTCTTAGTTCTTATGCGTTTTCTCCACATCCGTCCCTTTTTCTTTTCTTTGGGGTAGGTTCCCATATAGTCCCAACTATCCTTGAACTCTCAATGTGGCCAAGGATGACCTTGAACTCCTGGTCCTCCTGCTTCTACCTCCCCTGTTCTAGGAGTAAAGATGGGTACCCTCACAAGCAGCTTATGGCTGCTGGAGATAGAATCAAGGGCCTTGTCCCTGCTAAGCAAGCACTGTACCAGCGGAGCAGCATCATTTCTAGCAGCAGACCTAAGTCTTGCTCATAAGTATCTCTGCCTTTCCCAACTGTTAGTCACTGGCAAGTCAGACATATCCACCCAGCCAAATGATGTAACTCACAATGAAATCAACCATGGCCAGTGGAGGATGGAGGATACCGATCATTTTAGAACTAAAAGAACTCTTGGAGATTTTTTTTGTTTGTTTGTTAAGATTCTCATTTCACAGGTGAGACAAGTATATGTGCATATGGACTGATTTCCATTCTGCAGATTTTCTCATATAAAATAGTTTGAATGACATTGGATGGGCACACGTGGTGTAGAACCCATCTCCAGAAAGAAGTGGTGGCACTTGTCCAGCCCTTTCTAGAGCTTTGCTCTTGACCTGGTCTAATTATGGCTGCCTTTTCCATACATTCCATATAGTTCATGTGTTATCATTCCTTCTGTCTCCATAGTCTGTTCAGCACGTACATTAGAGAAAAAAAAATGTCAACAGAGCAAAGGACAGGCCCATTGATTCATCTCTAACCAATGTGAGAGTGTTTTGAAAGGTAGGGGGATGGTTTGAATAGTATTTTAATGCAATTGACAAGCCACTGGAGCTGTGGCTGAGGGCTGGGGCATGATTGTGCAGCACTGAATGGCTAAAACGAAGGCAGTAATTTCAGCACACGCTGTGATCTGGAGAGACAGCACGAAGAGCAGACTCCAGAGAAGGAAATGATAGCATCTTAAAACCCAACGTTTTTTCATTCCGGTTGCACAATGCAGACGTGGTGGTTAAAACTGTTCTTGCAGAGAGATGGCTTATGCATATTTAGTGGGCTGCTGCCACAGAAATGAGTGGCTGTTACAATAACACAAATGTGTGTGTGTGGTTTCCGAACAGTTAATAATTGTTTAATAAGCAATTCCTTGTAAACTTCCCTAAGTCATAGCGACTCTGGTGAGAGATGGATTATTCTTCACCGTTATTAGGGACCGAATAAGAAATAGCTGGTAATGTGGAAAACACTTTAAATATGAGGGGGTAAGCTGACTGGGGTAAACCGCCAATTACCATCATGAGGAACTTTCAAAGCTGACAGAAACACACCATGTGGGAGAGGAAGTGAGGCTAGCCAGAGGCAACGCGGTCCCCTGGATCCACAGAGAATTAACTTCCTTTCATTTCCAAATAGATTTCAGCAATGTATGTACAATGAAGGCAAGAGGAAAGCCATGCTGCAGAGACAGAGCCAAGATGTGTTGGCTGAAGCACCGAATTCCTTTGTAAAGGAGCAATGCTCTTGATTTCAGAAATGCACAGTGTAGGAGTAAACACGTACCTGTCCCTAGGTCACTTGCTCTGAAAGGCTTAAAAAATATCCACGAAACAAAGAGCTGTAATTTCTTTTTGATAGCTGACTGTTAGAGTCCTTCAAACATCCCTACCTGTGTGCTATTGACTACAAGACATTTAAAGATGATTTATATATTAAATGTATATAGGTATGTATTTGATCGCTGCTTTTGTACCCAAGACTAGGCAAAACCTAGAATGTGTCTCCAATGAAATATTAAGTAGCCCAATAAATATTTAATTCATTTGCTGAACTGCTACAGAGTGGTTTAGAAGTGTGAGCCCTTCTACTTCACTTAGAGGGACACTTGCTGTAGAACCAAATGAATTATTAACACTATTATTATTATTTAGGTCTTTATTACTACCTAATGATGGCATGCTAGAAAGCATTTTGTCTGTAACAAATACAACCAATATATAACAATCTCAGTCATTGCTATTATTTTTACTAAATAGTAAATCTCAGTTTATAAAAATTATAGGTCATGATGCACCACAAGATCAAAATGGTTTTTCATGAAAGCTTTTGATGAACTCTTCAAGAACAGCCTTGATAATAAAGATTCCTATTACATACACATAGATATATCACATCATGGAATATAAATTCATTATATATAATATATATGTGTATATATATATATATATATATATATATATATAAAAGACTCTTGATTTGTTATGTTTGCATTTCAGTAAGCATATAGTAAGTCAAAGCAATGAGCATCCAAGACCACAGAATTGATGGAAAGTCAAATTTACTGTCAAAACCAATAGTAGCTATTGTGATGCAACTTCAATCTGACAAAACTTTCCTGATGTTTTTGACTGAGTTGCAAAATTCTTATTATAAAAAAGGAGGAGTGTGGTTTTTTAACAGTAAATATTGTTTTACATAAAATCCTGAAAGAAAAATTTTCAAAGAGAACTTTAGGGATGATGGGATTTAAATGCTTACAGTGACTAGTTCTTGGGGAAAATGGGGAGTTTTATCTGGCTGTTTAATACATAATTAAAGATGAGGTTGTCTACTTGGATTAGAGTTGCTCATAGAAGCAGAACAAAGAGGACATATCTATCTATCTCTATCTATCTATCTATCTATCTATCTATCTATCTATCTATCTATCTTTCTCTATCTTCTATCTACCCATTTATCACTTATCATCTACCTACAACTAAGATTTACTTATATCTACCATCTACCTATCTGTCTATCAATCTTTCATCTATCTATATCTCTATCATCTATCTTTAAATCATCTAATCTATATTCATCTTTCAATAAATCAATCATCTATCTACCATCATTATCTATCTATAATCTATTATCTGAAGAAATCTACCATAGGAATTGGCTCACATGGTTGCAGAGGTAAAGAAATCCTACAATATGCTAACTGCAAACTGAGGACCCAGAGGATCTGATGTAATTCAGTCCAAGTTCTAAGGTTTAAGGATTGGGAATTCTCGGCTCTAAGTGCTGATTAGGCTCTGACACTTGAGTAGGAGTGCTTATGTCCAAGAGCAGGAGAAGATGCATGTCTCAGAGCTGAGGCAGTGAGCTAACCCTTTATCTATTTGGACTCTCAAAGGATTTGATAATGTCTCCCTG
>CABHPP010129368.1:0-19833 GCA_902168425.1 Peromyscus attwateri
CTGAAACCATTGAAGGATGTGCCAATGCTGGGGCTCTAGGATGCCACCTGGGGCCAGGTTGGAGTCTGAGGGCCCATGTTGCCACCAAAGAACATACAGATGACTAGGGTCTGGGCTGCAATCTGTGGCCATGAAGAGTGTCTGAGGGCCATGCCACCACCAGGGCCATGCTGATCTGAGTAACCTGCACTGTTAGCAGAGGCCATGGTGTCCTCTGGGCCAGGGCTGCTGCTCAGGGCAATGTCTGGGTCATGGCCCTACTGCAGCCAGGGTCTGAGTTGATGTCTGTGGCTCCTGTTACCACTGAGGTCTGTGCAGATGACAGGTCTAGTCAGTCACCTGAGACCATTTTGGGGGCCAAAGACCATGCCACTACCAGGGCTGTGCTGATCTGGGTGGCCTATGCTGCCACTGGGGCCACGGAGAGGTCCAGGCCTGAGCTACTGCCAAGAGCAATGTCTGGGTCTGTGGTTGTGTTGTGGCTGGAGTCTGTGATGATGTCTATGGCTCATGTTAGCATGGGGGGTCATTGGAATCATGTTGTTCTGGGCCAGCCCCACCCTTCACTGGCCCTGGGATGGTTAGCCATGCCCCTTGATGGATACTGCAGCAGGAGAGATGGCTCCACCCTTTTGGGGAGAGCTGGCACTTGCTCAATCATACCCCAAGGACAAGCAGTGGAACCTCCACGGAACTGGACTAGACCCTCTGCATACAGGAGACAGTTGTGTAGCTGGGTCTGTTTAAGGGCCCCCTGGCAGTGGGACCAGGATCTATCCCTGATACATGAGCTGGATTTCTGGATCCCATTACCTATTGTGGGACACCTTGCTCACCCTTGATTCAGAGGGGAGGGGCTTGGACCTGCCTCAGCTGAATGTACCAGGCTTTGCTGTCTTCCCATGGGAGACCTTATCCTTTTGGTTGAGGGGATGGGGAGTGGTTCCAGGGGGAAGGTAGGGTCGGGGAGCAGGAGGAGGGATGAGAGGGGGATCTGTGGTTAGTATGTAAAATGAACAAAACAAATTTTTAATTAAAATAATACTCTTACATATGAAATAAAAAGAAGTAATTCTTTGGAAATCTCCTGGATGAAGTACTACAGACAAGTGACGAGAGGGGAGAATTACTCTTCTCCAGGGAGAGCCTTTAATTGGTTATCTAACACCAAGTGGGCAGCCATGAAAACATCCATATAAGCAACACTAGGGGGACTCAGCAGGTTGCATTTGCAGATTTATATGTGTATGTGTACAGATAAAGTCAAGTATGTCAAGGGAAGTTGAGGTGGCAGGGGCTTCTAGCTGGCCACATTGCATTCACAATCAGGAAGCATAGAGCAATGAATGCACGCTGATGTTCAGCTCACTTTCTCCACTAGATTTCCAGCCAGTGAATGGTGCCACTCAAATTGAGAAGGTCTCTCCATCCCAATTAATGCAATCAAGACAATCCCCACAGTACACTCAGAGGCCCATCACAGTTGATTCCAAATTCTGTCAAGATGACAACACTAAGAATCACAGTATTACATGTTTTTTTTTTTTAGTAAATGCACAAAGTGGATATTTACATGAGAGTATATGAGAAGTAATAAGAAATATATCTGCTAAAGTAGTTCCCCACAGCTGAGATCTGTGGAAAATCAATGCAATACAGAAAAACCTGAGCTAACGTCAAAAATAGTGAGGTTTACAATACTACTGTACCTAGAAAGGTCTCTGTCTGTGAGAACAAAAGTTGCAGAGACACTTGTTTGAACTAAAATTATTAACTGCAAAAAGTTTTGGTTGTAAAACGTCTCTTCATATTTGGAAGTGAAAGCCTGATACCAGAATTTACTTTTTTTTTTAACTTCTTGAACTTAATGAGAAAACTACAAAAAGATTTTGGTTATGGATTTATCATATTTGGAAGGCTAGTATCAGAATTTATCATTTGAATTTTGAGACTTAAGAAATGAAATGCACAATAGAGATTTCATTGCAATGGGACAATTTCAAGTTTATAGTAATGATCTAGGAACTGTATGCTGGAACTGGGTTAAAAATGGAAATGTTTAAATGAAGAAATTTATTGTTTCTACCTTGACTCAAGATGCAGTTTTGTGTATGCATATATGCTGGTGATTCATGTATTGTTCTATGTTAAAAATGCAATTGCTTTGTGGAAAAAAAATAAATAAACTTAATAAAAAAAAAGAACCTGAATCTAATACCTTAAACCTGAGAATATTTAATAAGCAATTCTAAACAGAGCCAAAACCAGGTTCCTACTTCATGTCTCATATGGGCAACTAGATGCCGCAAAATGTGGGTTTGAGCTACTGGTGGGTTCCTGGCATTTGCGCTTGACCTGCAGTATGGCGGGAATGAGGCATCTACAAGTGGCACATTAGGTAGCTGCTGTGTGGTGGATTTAGCCTTTGCTAGTATTAAAAAAAAAGTGGTTTCTGGGCTACATGCTGCTTGGATAAAAGCATAGACCCACGATGGCTCCCAGAGCTGGTGGTAAACGTACCACCGCCATGTTGGGAAGCTGAGGTGGGCGGAGCCAGCAGCCACAGCGCCGTTTCAGTCTTAGAATGCTGTAGTTTAAAGCAATAGGTCCACAATAAGACTGATTCAGATGAAATAGTTTACAATGTATGTAAAAATGTACGTAGGCTTGAAAGAGAGAGAAAAAGGAATATATGCAGTTATATAAACAAATAGATAGTTTTTAAAAATAAAGTCTTTAAAGAGACAGTAAAGATGGCTATCACACAGATAATCTGGATTATGTTCTCTTTGATATTCGTAACTGAAGAAAAACATTTGATTGTAAAAGCTGTTGAGTTATGCCAAAATGTATATTTTAAAGGTACCTTGACTTCAAAATTTGGATATAAGGATATGTTGCTTTGGAAAAGAGGCTCTGTTTTTGTTTCCACAGAAAGTCAGAGGCTATGGATTTGTTCCAGATTAAGATACATCAGGTTTGACCAGCCAAGACCCCCTGAAAGGTTTCCAATGACACTATGGCCCAGATGATCCAACATCCAGAACGGTTTCGGGCAACTGGATCAGATGATACACCCTCACGGACTACTCCATAATCCTAAAATTTTCTTTGTGTCCCCATAAGATACAGTGCCCCCTTCCAGCAGGAAGTAGTAAGAGAAGCTACGCCCAAATTCCCAAATATACCAAGCTGGCTTTGGAGATGGAATCTGCTCACTCCCTCTCTAAACCCAGACATATTGCTAAAAAAAAAAGGTTAAGAGATTCTTGTGTACCAAATCAGAAGAGCCCTCTGGTGTGGGACAGAAAAAAAACAATGTTTTTTATTTAAAACAGGTTGATTATAAATACAATCTCTTTCTAAAGAAGGAAAGGAGATATGACATAGATATGATAGGATAAAAGGGTAAATTGCTGAACCTATTTTAAAGAACAACAACTTGTTTAAAATGTTTTACATTGGTATAGATTTTAGTTTATTGATACAAATTCAAAGTTAATTTTGTTATACTGTGTGTATATTTCTACTCTTGTTTAAGGTATTATGTTTGTACAACTCATTTAAAATTGTAATGGATAATTAAGAAATAGATTAATAATTAGTCATCTATGATAATCATATTTGTAGCCATGTTAGTTAAGTCTTCTAGGTATACATAGATATATTTCAGATAGATAAGTAATCTTCAAATACTTCAAAGACCTACAGAATATGGCATTTAAAATATTTTTAAAAATTTAGACTTTCTGGACAGTGAGATATGTCTGCTCCTGACAGCACCGAATTTACTTCAGAGAGGAGGATGGGCATTGAAGACAATCTATATGGAGTTTATCTTCTTCTTGGCAAAAATAGCCATTTGGGCAAGAAACTGTTCTTGCCTGGACTGCTTGATCAACTGAACATGCAGGACCCATAAGAAGGTAACCACTGAACTTTACTTGACAAAATGGTCCTTCAGGTTCCTGCTTTGCAGAGGAAACTGCCAGACATTCTACAGGACACTAAAAAAAAAATGACTGAGAGACTCTAGCCCTGTGGGCTGAAGACAGATGCCCCAACTTTACAAGATAACTTTAGATGACTGTCCAGGCTGCCAGCTGTCTCTACCCTGCAAGACTCCTGAAAGTTGCTTGCATCCTTCTCCCATTTCTCAGGTAGCCCTTCTGAGGTCTTTGATGTAGTTGAAGACTAGATAGTTATAATTTCCTCAGTTATGATAAAAGATGGGTTAGATATAAAACTTTAGACTCACAAATACAAGATAGATAGGATATCTTCTTTAATATTGTAACTGTAATTCTTGCTTGATAATTGTTTTGTTATATGTAATTTTATTATGTTAAAGTTAAAACCTTCCTTTTTAAAAAAGAAGAAAAGGGGAAGTGCTGTGGATATTGCTCTGTATAAATAAAACACTGATTGGCCAGTAGCCAGACAGGAAGTATAGGCGGGACTAACAGAAAGGAGAATTGAGGGAACAGGAAGGCAGAGAGAGAGACACTGCCAGCCGCCGCCAAGACAAGCAACATGTGAAGATGCCGGTAAGCCATGAGCCACGTGGCAAAGTATAGATTTATAGAAATGGGTTAATTTAAGATATAAGAACAGTTAACAAGAAGCCTGAGCCATCAGGCCAAACAGTTTAAATAATATAAGCGTCTGTGTGTTTATTTTATATGTGGGTTGTGGGACTGCGGGGACTTGGTGGGACCTGGAGAGAATCTCTCCAGCTACAAAGCCTAATTTCTGCTTTCATTTTATATAGGCTCTGGTGAGTTTATGTAACTATATAAAATCTAAACTCACAAGTGAGAGAAAACACATTTGTGTTTCTGAGACTGACTTAATTTGCTTGCTTTGATTACCACCAATTGAATCCATTTTCTTACAAATGACATAACCTCATTTTTCTTTCCCACTGAAAAAAAATCCATGACATATTTTCTTTATTTGTTCCGTTGTTGTTGGATTCTTAGGTTTTGCCCATAACTTAGTTCCTGGGAATAGTGCTGCAATAAACCACTGGGATTCCATCTTACCCCAGTCAGGATGATCTTTTTAATGTGCTATTGAATTCAGTCCATAAATATTTATTGAGAAATTTTGTGCCTATGTTCAGCAAAAAAAAAATTGCTCTATATCAGTGGTTCTCAACCTTCCTAATGCTGTGACCCCTTAATATATGTTCCCCATGTTATGGTATCCCCAACCATAAAATTGTTTTCATTGCTACTTCATAACTGCAATTTTGCTACTGTTATGAACTGTAAAGTAAATATCTGATATGCAACCCCTGTGAAAAGGTCATTTGACCCCCAAGGGGGTCATGACCAACAGGTTGAGAAGCACTGGTCTGTAGTTTTCTTCTTTGTTGTGTCCTTATCTGGTTATCGTTTTGTTTTTGTTGTTGTTGTTTTTGTCAATTTGACACAACCCAGGGTCATCTGAGAAGAGGGAACCTCAACTGAGAAAATGCCTTGGTCAGATTTCCTGTAGGCAAGTATGTAGAGCATTTTCTTGATTAATGATTGATGTTGGAGGGTCCAAAGCTATTAATGGGCAGGTGGTCCTGGGGTGTATAAAAAAGTAATCTGGGCAAGCCATGTGGAGCAAGTTAATAAGCACAGTTCTTCCTTGGCTTCTGCTTCAGTCCCTGCCTCCAGGTTCCTACCTTGAGTTCCTGCCTTGGCTTCCCTCAATGATGAAGTATTATCGGTAAGCCAAGTTAACCTTTTCCTTTTCCTCCCTAAGTTATTTTTGGTCATGGTGTTTTATCACAGCAATAGAAACCCTAAGACATCTGTTTTTTTTTAATCAGGGTAATACTTACTTAATAGAATGAGTTTGTCTTGTACAGCCACTTTGGAAATCAGTATGGCAGTTTCTCAGAAAATTAGGAATCAGTTTACCTCAAGACCCAATGATAACTGTCTCAGGCAGTTATACCCAAGAAATGCTCAATCATACCCCAAGGACAGTTGCTCAACTGTGTTCATAGCAGCATTATTCGTAATAACCACAACCTGGAAACAACCTAGATGCCCCTCAGATGAAGAATGGATAAAGAAAATGTGGTACATATACACAATGGAGTACTACTCAGCAGTAAAAAACAATGACAACATGAAATTTGCAGGCAAATGGATGGAACTAGAAAATATCCTGAGTGAGGTAACCCAAACTCAGAAAGACAAACATGGTGTGTACTCACTCATAAGTAGATACTAGATGTAAAGCAAAGGATAACCAGACTACAACCCACAGCTCCAGAGAAGCTAGCTAACAAGGACGACCCTAAGAGGGATGCATGGATAGCCCTGGGAAGGGAAAATAGATGAAATCTCCTGAGTAAACTGGGATTGAGGGGGATAACAGAGGGTAGGGGATGGGGGATGAGAACATAAGGGAATGGAATAGTTGAGCTGGAACACGGACCGAGTGGGAGAGCAATGAAAGAGATACCTTGAAGGAGGAAGACATTACGGGGTTAGGAAGAAACCTGGTGCTAGGGAAGTTCCCAGGAATCCACAAGGATGATCCCAGCTTAGACTACTAGCAATAGTGGAGAGGGTGCCTGAACTGACCTACCCCAGTAATCAGATTGGTGAATACCCTAACTACCATCATAGAGCCTTCATCCAGTAACTGATGGAAGCAGATACAGAGATCCACAGCCAAGCACCAGGCTGAGCTCCAGGAGTCCAGTTGAAGAGAGAGAAGAGGGATTTTATGAGCAAGGGACATCAAAATCATGATGAGGAAACCTACAGAGACAACCGAACCAAACTAATGGAAACTCATGAACTTTAGAACACAGCTGTGGAGCCTGCATGGGACTGGACTAGGCCCTCTGCATAAGTGAGACAGTTGTGTAGCTGGGTCTGTTTAAGGGACCCGTGGCAGTGGGAGCAAGATCTATTCCTGGTGCATGAGCTGGTTTTTGGAGCCCACTACCTATGGTGGGACACCTTGCATAGCCTTGATGCAGGGGGAGGGGCTTGGACCTGCCTCAGCTGAATGTACCAGGGTCTGCTGACTCCTCATGGGAGGCCTTACCTTTTTGGAGGAGGGAATGGGGGGTGGGTTGTGGGGGGGGTAATGTTGGGGGGAGTGGGAGGAGGGATGAGAGAGGGTTCTGTGGTTGGTAGTAAAGTAAAATTAAAAAATAAATAAATAGAATGAGTTTGGTAATGTTCTTTTCATTTCTGTTGGATGGAATAAATTAAAGAGCATTTTATTAGCTCTCCTTTAGAATCTGGAAGAATTTATCTGTTCAAACCTGGGATTTTCTTGTTTGGAGACACTTTATTAATGCTTTAATATTGCTGCTTATTATAGATCTGTTTGAATTCTTTATAGCCTCTTGATTTGATTTTGGTAGGTCATACATGTCTAGGAATTTATTCATATCTTCTTGATTTTTCCAGTCTTTTAGAATGTGCTCTCAAATAATTCACCAATGATCCTCTGGGTTTCATTGGAATCTGTGATAATGTTCCATTTTTCATCTCTATGTTTATTTTCTTTTGGCTATTTTAGCTAGGGGTTTGTTGGTCCTGTTCATTTTATTTTTTCAAAACGAAAATCCCCCAATGCTTTGTTTCATTGATTCTTTATGCAAGAATCTCCATAGAATTCTTATGTCTAATACTTTTAGGTTTTGCTTGTGTTGTTCATCCAAGAACTTGAGATATATCATTAAATCACACACTGTGACTGCTCTGATTTTTTTTAATAGAAACACTCATAACTAGAAAGTTTCCTCTTGGAGCTGTCTTTATTGTACCCCAAAGGCTCTGATTAGTTGTATTTTGATTTTCACTTGATTCTCAGAATTTTAGAATTTCTTCCATTATTTCTTCAGTGACTCTGGAATATGCTGTTTAACCACAAAGTGCTCCTATGTTTTCTATTGTTATTAGTCTCTAGTATTATTCTGTTATCATCTGGTAATATAAAATAAATTATTTTTATTCTGTTGTATTTAAGGCTTGCTTTATTACCCAAAATATTGTTCCTTTTAGGAAAACTTTCACAGGCTGCTGAAAGGGGTATGTACTCTGCATCTGATGGATGTAATTTTCTGTAGATATGTTACATCTGTTTGAGCTATGATATAGTTTAAGTTTTGAAGTTCCCTTGTGGGTCTTTAGTCCCCATGACTTATCTATTGATGAGAATGGGATTTACTTTATGAAACTATGAGCACCATAGTTCAATGCTTATGCATTTATAATTGTATCTTTTTGATGTATTGTTCCCTTTATTAATACGCAGTGGCCTTTATCTTCTCTGACTAATTTTCCTTGAAGTCAGCTCTATCTGATATAAAAATAGCCATGCTTTCTTATTCTCAGTTTCCCTCTTCTTAATAAATTGACTACCACCATTTTACTTTCTATGTGTGTGTTTGCCATTGAGGTGTATTTCTTGGAGACAATAGACAATCATGCTCTGTATTTTAATTCAGTAAGCTAGATTATAACTTGTAATTGGAGAATTAAGTCTATTTATATTTAGAGTTACTACCGACAGATGTTTGTTCATTTTGGTAATGTTCTTTTTTCTAGTTAAAGGTTATTGCTTGTTTTTTGTTTGTTTGTTTTTCCTTTCTCCCCAGTAGTAGAGATTTGGTGCTTTTCTAAATTGGAAATGATTGATTCTTTCCTGATTCTACTTGATTTATTTATTTCTCTTAGGAAATTTATTATTTCCTGCTCTTTCATGGCTTCAACTGTTTTATCTGTCTTGCTTAGGATTCTATTAATTATCTCCTGCAATTCTGGTTTGGTGATTATAAATGTCTTTAGCTTGAATTTGTTCTGATGTGTCTTTATTTCTCCATCAATTAAAAGGGAAAAGTCTGCTAGATACAGCTATCTTGGTTAGCAGTTCCATACTTTTTTTGCCCTTTAGAGTTTCTGTTGAGAGGTCTGATGTTCTTCTAATGCATCTGTCTCTTTAAGTGAGTTGAGATTTTTTTTCTCTTGCAACTTTTAATATTGTTTCTTTGTTTTGAATTTTGGGTATCTTGGTTACACTATGTTACAGAGATGTAATGTTTATTTGTGGTTTTAAATGTCTCTTAAGTCTTAGATGTCTACTTATTTTCCCTAGATTTCATATTTTTCTGCTATAATTTTATTGAATAGATTTTCTGTGCTTTTCTTTAGTTTTTATTTCAGTTCCTTCTTCTGCCCTACAGAATTTTAGGTTTGATTTCCTGATCATTTCTCAAATTTCTTGGAAATTGCAGTCATACTTTTCATTGACATCTGAGTGTTGCATTTCCTCTACTCATTCTTCAATCCCTAATATTCTTTCTTCTGCCTAGTCTAGTTTATTTGTAATGATTTCTTAGTGCTTTTTTTCCATTTTCAACATCTCTATTTTTCTAAAACTTTGCCAATTTTCTCACCCATGTTGATCACTTTCTAATCAAGTTTCTGAATAGATTCATCTATTCCATTTATCTTCATAATCGTATCTACTTTGAAATCATTGATTCTTTTTACAAGTAAATATTTGACTTTTTCCAGCATTTTATGCATGTTAGTATCTTTGGTTTGGTAGTGGAGGAATTTTATCTTTTGGAGAAGTCATGTTGCTTTGTTTACCATGTGTTTTGTGTTCAGTGTTGCAGTTTGTGCAACTGATAGGATGGCTACTTCTTCCATTTTTATTTAGATGTGTTGTTACATTAGGCCTTCACTGGAAGATACAATCCCCAATACTACTTAAACAGGAGAAAATAAATTGCTATAGTAGCCATGACACCAAAACCAAGTAGGTAGAGAAATGTGCTCTAAATTGGTTAAAGTCAACTATTATATGACGTGGCATAAGAAACAAAGTGGCACAAGTAATGTAGTGTAAGCTCTGCAGTTAAAATTACTTGGGCTAAAACCAGAAATAATAATTGAAGGGTGTGGGAAAATGGAAACCATAAAGAAAAATGAAGATTAAATAGATTTTAAAAGTTAAAAGGGGACACAAGCATAGACAAAACGGAAGGGGAAAGCAAGAGATAAATAACTGAAAAATAAAGAAAAACACATAAGTAAAGTTAGTGTTGGGGTCCAGCCCTAATATGTCAAAGGGTTCATGGAGGGAGGAGTGCAGAATTGAGAAATAATAGGAAGAAATATAGACATATGAGGTGAGAAAGGCAGAGATGCAGGTTAGCTTTGGGAGGGCCCTGGGTCAATACCCAGCCACCCTAACTTTATTCATGATGGGCATTTTATACATCAGCAAGGGGAGGGGCAAAAGACCTCCCGCTCTCAAGGTCAAGGTATAAAGTACCAACAAGTATAGACCCTTCAAAACACCGATAACTACGCCTTTGGCCAAATCATTCTATTATGCAGCCCTGCTGGGTAAAGCAAGCTCAGACTGTCTGACCTTGAGTAAGACCTTACTAAGGAGCCTCTGTGGGCCCCCACAAGTTAGATAACTATGAGAATAAAACTGCTGGGCGGTGGTAGCACACTCCTTTAATCCCAGCACTCGGGAGTTAGAGGCAGGCAGATCTCTGTGAGTTCAAGGCCAGCCTGGTCTACAGAGTGAGATTTTGGTGCCAGGACAGGCACCAAAACTACACAGAGAAACCCTGTCTCAAAAAACTGGAAAAAAAAGAATAAAACTAAGAAATAAAACCTGGAGCTAGGGGGCAGTTAGCTCAGTGGAGTACTGCTTAGCAAGGACAGAGGCCTGAGTTCAATACCATCACCACAAAAAAGTCCTATAAGCTGGCTTTGAAAAACAAAATAATAGTAAAAGTATGACAAGTGGGGATAAAGTAAAACCCAAGGGAACAAAACTTAAAAATGACATATCAAAGCAACTTCTTTCTTAGTTTTCTAATATTGGAGCCTGCCAAGTACATGTGATCACTGGTTAGTTGAAGTTGGAGATTACTGTATCATTTTGTATAAAACTGGCATGGAGCTGAGAAAGAACAAGAATTACTGTCTTGGTATGGAAATGGGAAAGGGGGAACACTTATTCACTGCTGGTGGGAGTGAAAAGTAGTGCAGCCACTATGGAAATCAGTGTGGAGGTTCTTCAAAAAGCTAGAAATAGATTTACCACATGATCAAGTTACACTACTCTTAGGCGTATAGCCAAAGTGTCTACTACAGAGATACTTTCTCATCCATGTTCATTGATGTTCTAATCATAATAGCCAGCATATGGAAACAAAATAGATGCCCATCAATTGGTGGGTCTATAATGGGAATTACACAATGGAATATTATTCATCTGTTAAGAAAATTAAATTATGAAATGTGCAGAAAAAAGGGGGTGGAAATAATCATCCTGAGTGATGCTATGCAGACAAAAAAGACAGACATCACTTGATTTCTCTCATATGTGGATGTTAGCTTTGCATTTTTTGGTATGTATATTTCATTTGGAATACTTGTAGAGGTTATGAAACTAGTAAGGGGAGTGAAGGTTAATATTTCAAGGGAGGGGAGATAGAATACAGTGGTAGAGAGGGGGAAGGGGGATAATGGTACAAGAAGGATTAAATGGGGTGGAAGATGAGAGTATAGAGTAGAGGACAGGGTACAGGGAGGGATAACTAACACTGAAGGCATTTTGGAAAAGCCATATGGAACCTACTACTACAGAATCATTCATATATATGGAGAAAGAGGGGGGAGGGGGAGAGAGAGAGTGTGTGTGTGTAAATGGACTTACCCAATAATGGAATGACAATGCCCCTGCTAAACATAACAAGGTTGCAAAACAAAGCCCAGTGCCTGGAATTGATTACCTCTATTGGCTAGTGAGGCTCTATAGACCTCCAAATATTGCAGGTTATTGCCAATGTTCTTGGTTATCCTCCAGAACTTGATGGTAACATCCTATTGTTGAAGAAACCATATAAAACATGAACAAATGAAGCTGATACTTACATGGAAGATTCATCCCTACTGGCTACCTTTCACATGCAGGGAAATTGCTATTTCATGCTGCAGGATGAGAGCCATAATCAACAATCTTACCGGGAACAGCTGTGAACCTTGACAGGTACAGTAATGACTGTACTAGTGAGATATGTCCATTGATGCAATAGTTGTGTGAATTTTATTGGAGTAACCACTTTATGATTAGATTTAAGGTATGTTCCACAAAATGGAACCCATATCTGACACCATTATCAGGGCTCAGAATCTGTGGTTAGATAGGTCATAGGCACTAAGAGAGAGTCTAGTACTATAATTCTGCTAAATGGGAATAGCATTAAACTAGTTCCTAATGACTTATAATTATATTCACAGATGAGTACATCTTTCAGCCCTTATTAGAGAAGCTTTTTCTTGCAGTAGATGGCAATTGTCTTACTTTTCTATTACTCTGACAAAATACCATGAGCAAAGCAACTTATAAAGGAGAATGTTTAATTGGGCTTATGGTTTCAGAGGGTTAGAGTCTATGATAGTAAACCAAAGGCATGGCAACAGTTAAGAGCTCACATCTTGATCTGTAAGAAAGCAGAGAGAGCACACTGGGAATATGAGTCTTTTGAAACCTCAAAGCCTGTTACCAGTGACACACCTCCTCCAACAAGGCCTCACCTCCTAATCCTTCCCAAAGAGTTCCATTAATTGAGGGTCATATATCCAAATATATGAGCCTATAGGGAACATTCTCATTCAAACCATCACAGCAATTAGCATAGAGACAAAACTGGTTAAAGTGAAGAAAATTAGAGACTATGGAATGCTCAGCCCTAAATAAGACATCTTTATCACACCTCTCTCCCCAAGTCTTAGAGATCTATGTGGAAGAGGGGGAAGAAAGATTGTCAGAGTCAGGAGTGATGGATGACTATAAGAAAATAGTGTTTTCCAAATACAACAGGACAATTGAACTTATGAACTCACAGCAACATACATATGCATGTTACAACATATACATGCACGAGATCCATGGATAATCAAGCCAGACAAAAACCCAGAATGAAGCAAGGAAGTCCTACTACTAGCTGGGGGAGCTATTGACAATTGATAGCTACTGTGAGAATCAGTTTTCATTGAGGGTGTGAATCCTGATAGGGCCACCATGCTCCACAGAGGGCCCCACATCAAAGAGTATTTGGGCAGCACAATCTAGACTCAATGAGTTTTTATAAGAGAGACAACATGAAGTTGGATGGGTAGAGGGATTGGGTAGGTCTGGAAGGAGTTGGAGATTGTTCTCAAAATACATTGTATGACCGGGTGGTGGTGGTGCACGCGTTTAATCCCAGCACTCGGAAGGCAGAGCCAGGTGGATATCTATGAGTTTGAGGCCAGCCTGGTCTACAGAACGAGGTCCAGGACAGGCACCAAAACTACATGAAGAAACCATGTCTCGAAAAACAACAACAACAAAAATACATTGTATGAAATCCTCAAAGGATTATAAAAAGTTACTGTCTCAGTAGTGATACCAATCATTTTATGAGCTTCTCTCCCTCAAGTTCCAACAGTTACTTCTTTCCATTGTTAGCTTTCTCCAGTTTGAATACTTTGGGATGGCTAATGTATCTCCTGAGTGTGTTGGGATAAGGGGAATTAGGTAGAGCACTGAGATACATTAACTGGATGACCTGTCCCAGTGCTATTTCTGTTTAGAATTAAACATCCCGTGGAAGGGAGGAGACTATGGGGAATGTCCACTGAACTTTAGCATTCTCAGTCCTGTGAGAGGAAAATTTTGAATAGCTACTATTCTATGGCTGGGAGTTTTTATTCTATGTAGCTGTTGTACTCCTGCCAAAGAGCCTGGTGCCACCAAGAGTTTAGTCCTCATTGCTTGAGTTCCCTGCCACATGAGCTTCTTACTGTGTCTGTGTCCAGCCCTCTCATCAACCATGACCTCCTTGTGTAGCCATCTCCCACCCATGGGTTGTGGCTCTGTTTCCCCAGCCCTGTTGGGTTGTGATTGACTTTCATTTCCAGGTACCCAGAGTAGATCAGTCTCTTACAATATATCCTCTCTCAGGATGGTACCTGCTATAAGCCTCCAAGATACAGAGGCTGCCAAAATGGGCTTCTTCTTCAGTGTTGATTTGTCACAAAGTAGTCACTCACACCAATTTTCCCAACTGAATTTAAGACTTGGGACAACTTCCAGGTGTGGTGGCAAACCACTGTAATCCTACCCCACTCAGGTGGCAGAGGCTGGTGGATCTCTGTGAGTTCCAGGACAACCAGGGCTACCTAGTGATAGCCTGTCTGCAAAAAAATAATAATAATAATAAAATAAAATAAAAGATTTATGACACCTGTGGCTTTGTCTTGTGGCAGGAACTGCCTGCCAGTCTCTTTTTAAATCATGGTTGTCCGGCTTACCTTGCAGAGGAGTATTTGGCTCAATCTCTACCCCACTGACCTAGAAATCTTGCAGGAATGAATCTTCATTTTCCCTGTATGGTGTTTCTATTATTTTTTTCAGGTCTTTGAGCTAAACTGCGATCTCTTTTGTCACTTCTGATGCTCTTACCTTCTCTCTTAGTATAGCATCTTTCTTTTGTTTCCCTGATTTTCTAAATTTTAGCATCATAGAGAGGTGGTTTCTACTCCAACATCTGACACATTCCATCCTATAGTTTTGTAAGGTATTACCTTTATGGAAAATTGGATAAAAAGTTATATAAGGCCTCCTTATATTGTTTCTTATAACAAAATGTGAAGCTACAAAGGTTCCAATAAAAATTGACTTGAAAGAAAAACACATGGGGAGAACATAGCTCAAGGACCACAAGAACAATTACAATTGGAGTATTTTGTATTGGAATATGAATTCAATAAATAGCAACTTAAGAAAAAAATATAGCATAATGAATAAATAGAACTATGTGATTATATTATGAGCAAAAATAACATTGTTTTAGAAATAATACACAGAAACAAGATTTTATAAAATAGTTATAATTGAAAATACAACCACTGGCATTTATGGGAGTATTGTGGTATTTGTAGTGAATCAAAGATTTAAAAAAAGAGAGATTATCCACTCATGTACAGCTGATAGCTATGGAAAAGAAACACAGTCTAACTAGGCTGGTAACAATCCCCAAACTCTCAATGGAGAAACTAGTAAGTTGTATAGAAAATGTATTTAGAAATATAATATAGGAAAATTGCCATGAAACAAGCAAAGAACTGAATCTGTAGAAAGGGCCATACTATGCCCTAAACAAATACTTAAAGAGTGGCTGATATCAAGCCATGGCAAACTTTGGAACATCCAAGATAAAGAAACAAGGTTTCAGTTTTTTAGATATTTAGATAGAAAATATGAACTGTTTATATGAAGGAAAAATCAGCCAAGTCTTGGATTACCCAAGTCAAAAGACAATGAAGCCAATATAAAATGTTGAACGTTCAAGTGTGAAGTAAACATGTCATATCTAATCAACCACTTTTCAAATACAAAGGCAAAAAGCATAACCCAGGGAACAAAGCATTCCTAAGATCTTCTAAGATACCCATCCAACAACAAGAAAAATCAAATTTAAAAATGCCAGAGAAGAGAGTCATGATAAAGGAATAGAATGGAGGTATTGAATTCATTTAAGTAAATAAATATTTATAGTCTATGTACAGACCTTAAATAAATGGAGTAGTGTTGATGGCACAGCATCATGTTAGAGTTAATGCTATTCAAGAAGGAAAGTCATAACTAATAAATACTTGGAATTTGAGAAAGAGAAGGTGAATGTGAGTATAACAGTGATAATCTTATCTTCCATAGTACGGAGCCAATATATCTTAAGATGATATAATATTTATCCAAAGTTTGGCAATTCCTGTGATTTCAAATCAGACTTCTGCTAAACTCTAGTAAAATTAAATTGACTACTTTTAATAAAACTGGCCTACACACCAAGATTCCATTTCCATAAAAATCATTTTTATCTAGCCATCTATCTCTTTTCTGAATGTGTGCATAAGGAGATGTCTGAAATGGCATTCACTAAATATTAACATTGGTTGATTGCTTCTGTGTAATGATATTTAGGGCAATCTTTGGGCTTTCAAATTTTTATAGTAATGATACTACAATTTTAATTTTTCAGAAGAAAACTTTATTTGTTCTTAATACTAGAATAAAATTTCACATGACATGCTAAAACTTGCAAATGTTTAGTTGACTGGAAATATGGAATGAAATGGCATCTCTCTCTTGTGGGGGAACACACATTTATCAATTAAATAGCATGTAATTAGCACCCACCATGGGCCTGAACAAATACTGAGCCCTGCAGGAAAAATAGAGCTTATACTGTGAAAAGAACTTCCAGTTTAGTTGAACAGAAATGATACCTACATATTAGGAGCAGGTTTCTTATCAAAGTGAGAACAGCTCAACTGTCACAATACATAGAATAAACGTATTTATTAAGCATTGTTCAAGGTGTGGAAGCTACAAAAAAGCATAAAGCATATTCCCTTAAGGAATTTATAATTCACGTGAGAAGACTAAACGTAAGGTACATAATTTTATTATTACGTGTATAATATGATAATTGCTAAGATGCAATTGTACAATATGAACAAAAGAGAGAATAAAAGACACCACGGCACAATTAGTGTAGAAGTGCTGTTATGATTTAAATGTGAAATGTCTCCAACAGGCTTATGCATTTGAACACTTGAGTCCCAGCTAGTGGTGCTGGTTTGAGATAATGTAAAATCTACAATTTAGATCCTTTAGGAAGTAGCACCTCACTGGAAGAAATGGGTCATTAGATATGAGTCTTATGAGTTAGAGTCTGGCCTTACTCCCTGCCTGAGCTGTCCACTTCACTTTCTGGTCTGCACAGATGTGAGCAAGATGCCTCATTCTCCTGCCCCTTTAGAACCACAATGTCTTTCCTATTATAATAGACTACACACCCTCAAACCATGATCCGGAGCAAGGCCTGCCTCCCTTAAACTACTTCTTATCAGGCACTTGGCTACAGTGACAAGAAAAGTAACTATTACAAAAAGTAAAGCCAGAAGTCGGGGAAATGACCACAGCTTGAGTTTAACTCTGTAAATGTTTTCTGCCAGACCCCCTCTTACTGTTTCCCACATTTTATATCAATTCCATAGTAATTGAGCCTTTGCCACCCCTCAAAATGATAATAATATTTGACAATTCAACTTTTCCAGACTTTGTGTCCCACTGTGCCATGAACTGAACTGGAGATACAAAAATAAAAAAAAATATGTAATTCTTTCCTTAAAGAAGGGAAAGAGGGAGGCAACAGACATTTCTTCAAAGACCTACTTGTGCTGAGCAGTGTATTAGAAGACTCCTATGGAATTTCACTTTATCCTTCCAACAACCTTAAGAGATAGGTAATGTTTTCTTTTCATGGAAAAGGAGTTTGGGTCTCAAGAAGTTCGGCATCTGGAAGTCACTTGACTACATATCCATATATCTAATAGGAAGAGCAGATGTTTGCAAGCCACAGTAATAATCAGGGATATTTGTCACCAAAATATATGTGTAGAATATTCTTGTGTGCTTAGAAAGGTCTTCCCCAAAGTGACTCATCTTTGGGGAATAAGGGAGGAGCTGGAGCTGGAGGGCATTCCACAACCATTCTACAACGTAGAAGAGAATGGCCACCCTGTCCTTTCAAGGCAATAAAGATCAAAGAAAACCCCAAGTTTTCTCTATCACTGACTCCAGTATATGGAAAAACACTTAACACTTAAGAAGAACTGACTATCTGTCGACTGATGAACCACACCAATGACTGAAGAAAATATTATGAGAGGAAATGTTGGAAAAGTAGTTTCATTCATTTAACAGATACTTATTAAGAATTTACTGTATGATAGACAGTGCTAATCACTTTTCATTGTATGCCATACGTATTTCCTGACCTTAGGGTACTTATAATATAATAGAAACATAGAAATTTAAATAATTACATAAAATCAGTGGATAGTATAGGACCATATACAAGGGGAACCTTCTTTAGTGGATTGACCACAGAAGACTGTCTAGAACGAAGTTACAGTAAAGGCAAGATTTCAGGATGACAAGAAGTGAAAAAAGTGGATATGTAGAAGACACAAGCTGGATCAGTCCTGGGGACAAGCTTTCATGGTACCAGAAGGTACTATGAAAAGCTACCATGCAAGCTTCCAACAGATGGAAGCAAACCACAGTCCTACCCAGCTATGACACCTATGAACCACAGCAATGACCAGAATGGCACAATAACCCTAAGGGTGTAATAGTGGCACATAGACCTTGGTGGTAACCAACAGCTCTTTAATTGTACTGAAGGCCCACTCAACAAGTGGAAAATTATGCCTTGTATTGGAAACCTAGCCAACTACCCAGGGCTAGTGAATTCATGAATATTGGAGGAGAACCCATAACCACCACTCTACTAAACCAGCATAATCTCTAACAATGTTCTAAATACTTATTCCTAAACCACAGATAAGTGTAGTCCTCACTCCTCATCAAGGAAACTTGTTTTTGCAATAGATGGAGACCATTACAAAAAACAAAACAAAACAAAACAAAAAACCTACAACTGATCAAAATGCAGAGTAATTGGGGCCCAGTCCCAACAGATACATCCATCATCCATAACACAACTCTTACACCTAAAGGTCAGGAATCATAGTGTAAAAAGGAGTGGAATGATTGTAAAAGCCAGAGGAACAGGAAGCTTGCTGTGAGATTGTCTCCTAGAATTGTCAGGGAAGCTATAAACATAAAGTCTTACCAACATGACTACCAAAACATGATCTGAACAATGACAACACCAGTAGACATGCTAACATGAAAGAGGAAAAAAGCATAGGAAGCCTCAAGTCTAGAAAAAGAACAACAGGCAACTAAGGAATGCTTATAGCTAGAGAAATAGTTTTTCCCAGGGAAGAGAATGCCAACTGGTTATCTAGTATCAAATGATCAGCCCTGAAAACCTATACATACAAGTAACATTAAATAGACTGAGCAGGATGTATTTTATACTTAGGAGCGTGTGTGTGTGTGTGTGTGTGTGTGTGTGTGTGTGTGTGTACTAACAATTAAAAAAAAGAGGCCAAGTATTTGAATGAGAGCAACGGTTTACATAGGAGGGTTTGGAGAAAGAAAAGGAATAGGAGAAATGGTATAATTATAATCTCACAAATTATTTTTTAAAAAAGTTGGTATGGAGTGGAGAGTTAGATGATATCAGTCAAATGAGTTCTGGGAAGGCACTCTCTAGGTAGAAAGAAATGGATGCAGTTGTAACCCCACTCATCCCCTAGTCCTTCACGCATCCCTAGGCTCCATAGCACTCTAATGTCCAGTAACTGATTCTCTTTAGACATCCAACTCAAAGATTATCTTCTCTCTGAAGCTTCTGGCCTTCCCAAGAATGGCCATTTCATGTGCGGCATGAACGCATCGTCACCATACCCTGTTTCAAGTATCATATCATCAAAATATTATTAGACTGTATCTCTGGGACTCCTTACATCTGTATAGGGCCACCTGAACCACATGCCATATTGCTTTGGGCCGAAACAGTTATGAGAGAGTAAGGATTGCCCACTCTGTCTTCCTCCCAATATTCTACCCAAGTGATCTCAGTGCCCACAGTGAATGATGCAACAGGTCTTTGTGGAGTGAACCTGCCCTTCCTGAGAGTAAGAAATAAATTTTTGTTGTGCTTAGTCATGGAGATTTGGGAGTTCATCTGTTACAGCAACCAACAATATTCACCACAACTGTTACACCATCTTCTACCCTGATTATATCTCAGCACCATTGTGTGTGTGTGTGTGTGTGTGTGTGTGTGTGTGTGTGTGTGTGTGT
>CABHPP010129368.1:29219-50317 GCA_902168425.1 Peromyscus attwateri
CTGGAACTTGCTATGTAGCACCAGGCTGGTCCAAACTCATCCAGTTTGATCTACTGCTAAGGTTTCAGGTGTGGGCAACTCATTTGGCTTATCTTGAGTTCTTGTTTCATTTGGATTCTTCAAGAGAGGAGTCCATGCTATTGAAACAACTCCCTTATGGAGAGAACTCCAGGCTAAGCTAGAAGACATAGTAATAACCAAAATGATGATAATAATGGTTCTACTAGCTCTGTATAGTTGTGCGGGCTTCTTCATTTCCAAATAGCTTTTCATCCAAGTCTCTTCCATTTATCCCTACTAAGTGACCCTGGGAGGTGACGTTGTTAGCTATACTTTATAGATTCTTGCACTGAGGCTCAGAGAGGTCAATGAATTTATCCAAAAGACCCCCATGGTTAGTGAGCAGAACGTACGTCATCTGAGTTCAAACTCCCGACTCTCAGTTAGATCACATGTACATCTATCCTGGCTACCGATGAGCAGAGTGGCAGAAGGCAGACAACAGCCATGTGTGTCTTCCAAGCATGCCCCCTCTTTTCCCTGGCAGCAGCCCCTGCTCCAGTCCTCGTCTTCTTTCAGCTGGGTAAAATAGCTTTGTGTGATCTCCGTCTCTGTTCCCAGCACTCTGTTTTTTCAAGGTCATGGATTCAACGTTATTTTCTCCTTTGTAATGGCATAAACAACATCAACATAAAGACAAAGGAAAGGAAAAATTGCTAACAATACTGTTACCACAATGAGTCATATGTTTCCAATTTTTATGTTCCCCTCTCCAGGGCTTGGTTATATACATAGCTCATTTTCACATAATTGTAATCATAGCATGGACACAAATTTGTATTCTGTGTGCATTGTTTAGCATTATATGATATTTATTTGCTGTGTTGTTACAGTGTATTCATCATGATCATTTTAATGGCCACATAATATTCCATTAAATGGTTATAACATCATTTACTTATTTCTATATTTCACTGCTATAGATGATGTTACAATAAACATAGAACCCCTCCTTCATTTGAATGGTTTCCTGAACTTTGTATCATGTCAAAATGCCTCTTCTCATTTAGACTCCTATTCAGGCTACATTGATTCAGTCTACAAACATTGGCAAGGCATTGGAGCCTATGCATAGAAGAGCTGGGCATGGGCCCTGGGCTCAGCATAGTAGTACAACACGCACCCTAGTAATCAATTACATTGTTCTCTAAGTCAGTTGTGTCCAGTGGAGGAAGCGAAACCTTCTGCCTTTTCTCCCCTATTTTATTTTTCATTGTTCTCTTGCCAGGACTTTGCCTCCTGTGTGGCAGCTCCAGTTAATCTCATTTGCCCAGTCTCATCTTTCTTTTTTGGCTGGCCCCTCATCTCTCTTTTCCCAAGCACCCTTCCTTAGAGCAAACTGCCATAATTGAACGTTGGAATGCGTATCCCATAATTCACAAATCCCATTTCTTTCTTAATGCAAATGTGTCTAACTTCTACATCCTCTAAGAAGACTTCTCTAAGAAGTTTGCAAAATTGGATACCTTAGGTCAAAGTTGGCTGTGCAGTTTTCTGGCTTGGTGGGTGTTTTTCAGTTGATGGGATTGGAATGTCCATGGACTGGGCATCCTCTGCTTCCCCGGGCTCATCCCTAGCCACTGTCTCACACTGTCAGCAATATTCAAGTGCATTGTTTTCTGCTTGCTCCTCACTGCCATTGCACACTACACCCTCCTCCACTAAATCAGGTGCATTGTCCTTTCTCACTCCCTGACCCCTCTCTAGGGAAATTCAACAGCTCTATATTCCAACCTTTACAAGCGCTCTTGTTTCTTAATGTGTGTCTGTTTATCTTATTCATTTATTCAGTCAGATGACTGGTCAGATAAAGGAGACTCACTACCTTGTGCCAGGTGGATCCTGACAGGTTGTTGACCACTAGCATTTCTCTCTCTCTCTCTCTCTCTCTCTCTCTCTCTCTCTCTCTCTCTCTGCTTCCTGACTGTGGCTACCATGTGATAGTTGCATCAAATTCCTGCCACCATGGTTCCTCCACCATGATGGACTATCCCCTCAAATTATGAGTCCAAACACCCATCCTTCCCCAAATGTATTTTCCAGGTATTTTGCACAGAAACAAGACAAGTAACTAATACATATGTTTAACAGAATTGCTGGGCCAAGTGGAAACTCTGTGTTTAACCTTCTGGAGAACAGTCAGGCTATCTTCCTAAGTACTCTGTATCATTGAAATAGTGCCATGTTCCTGTTCCTATCAGTGCTATTTCGCAAATCCGTAGCTCAGATTTCTCTTGGAGCTGCCTGTGAACTGCTCTCCCTGAACATAGCAAGAATTCTTAAACCTAACATTTCAAAATGTAATTGATCTTCTATTGCCTGACCCCATACTATATTTCTTCTCTCTCCCTCTCATGTTACCTACCTCAGTATATAATAGGTTAATCTACCCAGATGCCCAAGTACCAGCCAAGCATGAGACTCTTACCCCTCCCACAGTCTGCAGTCTTCAAACTCAGTTTCTCCCCCCCCACCTCCCCACCCCCGTCTCTCTTTCCTTCTTCCTCTCCCCATTCCCCAGTTGGGCTGACAGAGCACTCACTCTGCAGCCCAGGTTGGCCTCAAACTCATGATCGTCTCTCTACTGCTTTGCAAGTGCTGAGATTACAGACATGTGCCACCATGGTCTGTTATATCCAAACTCTTTCTAAGCCCCAAAGGTTCAGTCTTCCCAACAATTCACTAATGCAGCTCCCTTTCTTCAACTCCAGTCACCACTGATCCAATTAGTCTAATTTTTCCCAGAATGTCTTTCTTCTAACCTTTAATTTCACTCCCCAGATTAGCCTAAATACCACAGTTATCATGGTAATTTACTTTTTAAAAATACGTATTTGGATGTGTATGCTGTTTTACCTGCATGTATATCTGTGCACCATTTGCATGCTTGGTGTCCACAGAGGTAATAAGAGGGCATCAGGAGCTGGAGAGATAGTTCAGCAGTTGCATGGTCTGCACTTCCCGAGGTCCCAGGTTCAGTTCCCAGCACCCTCATGTAACTCCAACTCTAGGGGACTTGACACCCTCACACAGACACACATGCAGGCAAAACACCAATACACATAAAATAAATAAATTATTTTAAAATGTAAAAAGAAGAAAAGGGCATCACATTACCTTGGACTGGAGTTACAGACAGTTGTGAGCTGCCATGTAGGTGCTGAACCAGAGTCCTCTTGAAGAGCAGCCAGTGTTCTTAACCACTGAGTCATCTCTCCAGATTAGATAATCCACTTTCTTAATCAAAATTCTTTGATAATGTACATATATACCATAGGCTGTGAGATAAAATTGACCTTCTTTGCCTAACAGGGTAGCATATAATGCCTCAGCCATGTTGAATGAGGTTTGTTCTCTCAACCTTCTGGGCCTTGAATGTGCAGTTTCTTCAAATTCTTTTCCCAAGCCTCTTGTCTACCAAACAAACCTTGCTCATCTTTCAGAGCCTATGTCAAATGTACCTTTCTCTATGAAGCCTTTCCTGGCTTAGTGGACAGTGGTCATACTAACCTTGTGTTCCCACAGAGCTTGTACAAACACCTAGGACTTTCTTAGAGACTTCATTGTAAAGGATGCTTCCTAACCTATCTTCTTTTCTATCTATACCATAAAATAACAGAAGTCAGTGATCATTTCCCATAGGATTCTTTAGCCCCTAGCATAGTGTGGAGCACAAAGGTTTATTACTGATGTGGAGGGAGGGGGGAAAGAATAAAGTAAACTTTATTGCGTTTATTGGTACTTTATCCATCTTCTGTGGACCAAGAATGTTTTTTAAAAAAAAAAAAACTTTATATCTCATTTAATCCTCACTTAATCCTCTATTCGATCTGTCTGTTGAGAAATGGGGCTTTATGGGACTAGGTAACTTGTGGGCTATCGTGTGTTTGTGTGTGTGTGTATATGTGTGTGTGTGTGTGTGTGTGTGTGTGTGTGTGTGTGTGTGTGTGTATGTGTGTGTGTACAAGGGCAAGAGTGAGAGGATGAAAAATACTCAAATCCCTCTAGGAGGGACCAGAATCCTCACCAGCTTTCCCCCCAGTGTTAAGTTACTACCACTGAGCAACATTCCCAGCTCTTACCAGCTTCATCATAGTGTCCTGTCTACAGACCACATCCATCTACATTCACTTCTCAAAAGGCAAAGCTACAAGAACCTTTAAATCTCATCAAAATGACCCCCCCCCCCCCCCGAGATCTGTCTTGGGCTCCATCTCTTCAGTCTGAGACTTCAGCTGGGCCTACCAAGCCTTTCCCATTCCTCTCCTCTGGATAGTTAATAAACTTTCTAGTCATATTGATCTTTCTGTAGCCAAATGTTTTTCAATGGAATTGATCTAAGACTAAATGATAATTTTCTTTATTATTTTTTATTTTTGTATGCTGTGGGATGTTCTGTATGACAAATATGTTAATAAAGCACTGATTGGCCAGTAGCCAGACAGGAAGTATAGGCGGGACTAACAGAAAGGAGAATTGAGGGAACAGGAAGGTGGAGGAGAGACTGCCTGGAGCCGCCGCGAGGAGAAGAAAGATGTAAAGTACCGGTAAGCCACAAGCCACGTGGCAAAGTAGAGATTAATAGAAATGGGCTAAATATAAGAGTAAGAGCTAGACAATGATAGGCCTGAGCTAATGGCCAAGCAGTTTAAATAATGTAAGAGTCTGTGTGTTTATTTTGTAAGTGGGCTCCGGGACTGGCGGACTTGGGAGAGAAAGTCTCAAGCAACATTTGTATATATGTGAATAGTATATATATGTGTATATTTGTTTTCCCATATATATGAGTACCCATGTGTGTATGCATGCATGTGTGTATCTATGTATACACATGAATGCAGAGGGCTCAAGTTGATGTTGAGTGCTTTCTTCAATTATTGTATGCCTTATATATTGAGATAAGGACTTTCAGTTGAACCCCAAGATCACCATAGCAGGCTTGCTCTGGCCTCTATCTCTGCCTCCTGTGCACTGAGATGGCAGACTGGCCTCCAGGCCCATTCAGTGAGAGGGGTTGAACTACGATCTTTACCCACTGGGCCTAGAAACAAATGAGTTTACAATTTATGGTGATTCTTTTTCCTGGTAGATTTCAGATGGGCCCGGCTGGCACAGATTATAGGGCACTCCATCC
Source organism: Peromyscus attwateri (assembly GCA_902168425.1). NCBI lineage: Eukaryota > Metazoa > Chordata > Mammalia > Rodentia > Cricetidae > Peromyscus > Peromyscus attwateri. The sequence continues at coordinate 34,414 of CABHPP010129368.1, forward strand.
CCATTCTTATTTTTGGCCTTGGTCCTGTCTGACTTGGATGCTGGACCATTTTACTCAGACTTGTTACCTGGAAAGTCTGGCTTGGTGCCACTACTCAGCCTGGTAGGATTCCTTGTCCGTTCCAGAATCTGCTTTATCCATCTAGCTTTGCCAGAGGACTGGGCAGTATCGCTCACTACATTATCTTTTGGCTCTACAAAACTCTGCACTTGCCCAGGGTACCTTTTTTGGCTCGTGAGAGAATGTCTCTTTCCATGGGTAAGGATGGCACTTTTCCCTCTGTAGCCCAAAAGAGGCCCCTGTTACACTTCAAACTGTCTAGCTAGCGTTTCCATAACTCTTCTTAGCTGGCTCAGTGAGAAAATTACAACGCTAAACATTTATAAAGATGTCATAATAGAAACCATTATTTTTTATGCTAATTATAACAATAATAAAAAATAAAAATAAATAAAATGTTATTTTCTTTGTTTTTCATTGCCTATTTCTTTTTTCCTAATTTTTACTTTTTTGAGATTATAATTTAATTACTACATTTCTCCCTTTTCTTTCATCCCTTCAATATATACCTCCCCACTGTCCTTCAAACTCATTGACTCTTTTTATTGTTACTGTTATTTATTGTTGTTGCATGCGTATATGCATTTGTGTATACAAGGTTGCTTGTATGTATGTTTTCAGGCACTGGACAACCAATTGGTGTGCTCTTCCCTGGGAAGGACCATGTTTTCTGATCTCAGCTTTACTCAATTGCCTGTAATTCTTCATGTATTCGTTGGTATCATCCTTATTCAGCTCACATTTGGGCAGTCATATTGGTGAGACTTTAAGGGTATAGCTTCTGTTTTGACTAGGAGACATAATCTTACAACAAAGTTCCTGATCCTCTGGCTCTTCCAATCTTTCTGCCTCCTGTTCCCCGGTGTTCCCTGAGCCTTAGGTGCAGGAGTTGTTAGTTTTGTAGATGGATGCCTTGGCACTGGGCTCCACAACTCTGCATTTGATTGGTTGTGGCTTTCTGTAGTGGTCTCTGTCTGTTGCAAAGAGAAGTTTCCTTGATGAGGGGTGAGGACTACACTTACCTGTGGGTATAAGGACAAATGTTTATAGATTGTTGTTAGGGATTATGCTGGTTTAGTAAATTAGTTGTTGTAGATCCCCTAATAACCATGATTTCACTAGTACTGAATAATTAGCTGGGTTTCCAATACCAGGTGTGATATCCCTCTTGTTGAGCAGGTCTTGACTCACATTCAATAGGAATTCCTCCATTCATAGGCTCAGGGACCAAGTCAACTTTATGCTTTATGATCCCATTCCCTCCACATCATTTGTGGCTTCAGGATTCAGTACTCTGTTCCAAGTTAATCCAATCAAAGTCACTCTCTAGAACCTGAAACTGGTACTGGGATACATAGCATGGCAGCCAGTCACTAAAGCTGGGTCCTCATGAGTAATAATGCATTAACGAAGAGGGACCACCCACTTCTGTTTGGGGCTGCAGAACAGTACTGATTCTTGCCCTTACTCACAACCCCTCCTTCTATTCTTTGCACCTAAATGAGGCTTAGATACTGACACATAATCAGTGAGGCATCAGGACTACAAATGGTCCTCCACTTACAATGTTGGCTGTTCTGCTTTGTATAGTACAAAAGGAATACACATTCAGTAAAAAGCATACTTCCAATTTTCATCTTTTCTGGAGCTAGTGATATGCCATGTCATAGCGGTATTACCCTGTCAAGATGCTGGGCACTGACCTAGTTCCCAGACAATCATACAATCACAAGGCTAAACAATTCACACTCCACCGTCTAACATGTTGCTAAACCATTGTTCAATAGGTTAGATGCATCAAGTGTGTTTTTAACTTTTACAGTGTGTCTTCAATTTATGGTGGGTATATCGAGCTATACAACCATTTTAAGTTGAGTAGCATGGGCAGGTCTACCCTTCTATGACACACTGCTATCCTTGGCCTGAAAAGAGATTGTTTTTATTGCTTATGCCAAGGCTGACCCATAATAGTGTTTGCCTAGCTATTCTGTTAAGAATGACTTTGAAGTAGAATCAGCACTGAAATTAGGGTTAGATTTCTACTATGGTGAAGGGGTGGACAGTCACATTATTTGACAGGTATTTTAAAACCTTCTCTGAGCTAATATTTGGGACCACTCCTGCCTATGAGCCTATGTGGCCTCTTTCTGAAGTGTTTGCCTAGTTCATAAGCTATAACCTTGGACAAATGCCCCCCTTTTCCGAGCTCCAGTTCCTTGAGTGTAAAATAGAGGCTGGGTCAGACAATCACAAGGTCTCTGCTAGCTCTGTGAATCTCATCAGCCTCCTTCAAACAGCAGACATCCTGTCTCTTCCTGTTCACCCCCCTGTCCTTCCCCCACACAACAGAACTCACTGAGTTCTAGTGTCTTCTTTGGGAGGTATCTCCGGTTCACTGTTCATTGGCAGTGTTGAGAGGATTGACAGGCTTTGAGCCTCACCAGTTACCAGCCCCTTTCCTGCTCAAGTTATGAACTCCACCCACTTCCCCAGGGTTTCTTTGATGATTCATTCAGGTCCCCCTCTCTTATCCTTGGGAATGACCTTCCAGAATTTTATCTCTTCAGTTTTGCAATAGGAAAACACTTCACATGCTGAGTTTTAGGAACAGACAAAATTCATCAATGGCAAAAAGAGTTGCTTTCTCATGCCCTCCCTCCTCTGGCCCTGTCTCTATCTCTACATCATGTACCACTCCAATCAGGCTCACACCCCAGCCATAGGCTGCAGCTGCCCTCCCCCTTCAAACAATCCTGCCTTCCCCCCAAACTTTCCCTGTTCAGCCTTGGCTGCCTCAGCTTGTTCCTTTCCCCTTGCTAGGCTCTTCCTTTTGTAGTAACCCAGTTACCATGTCCCCTCCCTGCCACCCAGCTCCAGCCCCATTGCCCCCTTCATGGGCCTCTCCCGGCAGCTGCTACAGACTGAATAAGCACAACAAAAAACTTACCACATGCATTGAAATGGAGCTCTCCTTGGACAACTGCAGCTTTCCCTGGGCAGGATTTCAGTCTGATTTTCTCAGGGTTCCCATAGAGCCTGAGTTCCAGCCCAAAGCTCCCCCACAGATGTCTGGGCCTGTGGTGAACCAGAGCCCTTTGCTTTCTGGCCAGTTCTGAAGGACCAGACTCCTCCCACTTCAAACGTCTCTGTCCACTGTTCATGAGCCTAACAAACAGGGAGGGCAGAGGAAAGTCAGCCAAACAGGGCAGGGAGGCAGCAGTCTGCCCCAAGAGGGGTTGTTTAACTCAGAACCTGGGCCCCCACGGCAGGGATCCAAGCTCCCCTCGCTGAAGCAGAAACCAGTCTTGCAAATAAACATATAAACAATGATTACCAGTGAGTCAGGAAGGGCTGTTAAGGGCTGGAGAGCTCTGAGCTGTCCCTGGCACTTACCCCAATGCTTAGGCCTCAGTATTGCCCAGGAGGGCCTGGAAGTGGGATTTGGTCTCCAAAACCTAATCTCCACCCAACCTCTGAGCAGCTGAGGCTGATGGCTGGGGCCTCCCTGTCAATCATTGCCTCTTTCTTCCTGGCCTCTCCATCTTGAATCCCACTCCAGCTCATTTTGCATTGCAAGCCTGGGCTCTTGCCCATCTCTACTGTGTATCTCTGCCATCTTTTGGCCAGTCTTTCCTCATCCTCAACCACATTTTAATACCCACAAAGTGCATTTGCCATAACGTTCCCCCCTATATGGGTTCCCTTTCACTAGGAATTGTGAAAATGACCACAGGGAACACTTCCCCTCCTGCCCTTCTCTAACGTTTCAGCATCCTTGGCATATAGTTTAAGTTATCTCAAGACACTGAGAGCCCTGTTAAATTCCTGCAACCCCACTGGGGAGTGCCTATATGCTGTGGGACAATTACAGCACCCAGGCTCTGAGTCCCAGCTTGCACCTTCTTATCTTTGTCCCTTTCTGCCATTCTCAGGAACCATTAGTGTCTGGTACCAAGTGTTTACATACTTAGAGAGCCTCATAACGGGTGAGGCTTCCTGTATGTCACAGCTTTCAGCCTTGGCCAGGAGCATGGGCCATCATTGTCCAGTCCCTGGACCAGGCTGCAAGTTTCACAGATAGAGCCATGTCCTGCTATTGCACTGTCAGGCCTTAGCACAGTATCTGTCACATAGGAGTCACTCAAATATGCTGAATATGCTTATGGAGAAACATCAAAATGAATAAAGCTGCAGCAATGCATTGCAGGGCCTGCTGTGACCTTCTCTCTGTAACTAAGCTCCCTAGACTCACGAGTTAGTTTTCTGAGAATGCTATAACACGTTAACACAAACATAGCAGCTTATAACAGCACCCGTGGACAAGCTCACAGCTCTGTAGATCAGAAATCTGAGTGGGCTCAGCTGGATTCTCTACATGTCCCATAAGCCTAAGATCAAGGTTTGAGCTGGCTTGGAAATCTAGAGCCAAGTGAGAATTGAATTCCAAGTTTATTTAGGTTATTGGCAGACTTCACTTCCTTGTGGCTGTAAGTCTCAGACCACATTTCCGTGCTGGCTGTCACTGGAGGTCACTCACTGCTTGGAGAGGTTGCTTGCATTTCTTCTCATGCACCCTCTTCAAACTGGCAACCGTGCCTCAAGTCTTTCTCATCTCTTTGTGGTTCCCTTCTGCCAACAGATGGAGAAAGTTCAGTGCTTTTAAGGACTCACATAATTAGATTAGATCCATCCAGATGTCCTCCTTTTTTCTTTCTCCTTTTGTATTAGTTCTTTGAGAATTTCCAACAATATATTTTGATCATACATACTTCCCCTCCCCCAACTCCTCCCAGATCCCTGCCTGCCCCCAGTTTTGTCTAATTTGTATGGTCTACATAGTCTTAAATGTGTGGACTTGTTACTGGAGTGTGATTGACCAACAAGGATCACATCCCTACAGGAAAGGGACTCTTCTTCTCCAGCACCTATCACTTGTGAGTAGCTTCCCAGATAGCAGTGAGACTTCCTGCCCACCTCCCCTTCCCATGTTGAGATTTGCTTGGCTTTAGCTTCCACGGGTCTTGTGCCTGCTGTCACATCACCGTTGTGAGTTCCTATACGTAACTACCCTGCTGGGTCCAGAAAACAGTGTTTGGTTGTGGTCATCTACTGCCTCTGGCTCTTAATGATCCCAGAGCCTTGGGAGGAGGGGTGTGATATAGATGTCCCATCTAGGGATGAACATCCCACAGTCACTTGTTCTCTGTACCTTGCCCTGTGTTTTGGTCTCTGTGTTAATCACTATCTGCCACAAAAAGAAGCTTCTTTGATGATAATTGAGAGATGTATTAACCTCTGGTTATAAAGAATAAGTCATTAGGAGTTAGTTTAGTAGGTTCTCCCCCTAGGGCTTATGGCCTACCTAGCCACAGCTTCTTGGCTCCAGTAAGAGTGACAGACAGGAGTTTTAGCTTGTGGAGTAAGCCTTAAATCCAATGAGAAACTGATGGGCTACTCCTATGCCATTCCTGTCACTATTGCACCAGTGGATCTGTCTTTCCAGGCCAGTCATTACTGTAGCTATTGAAGACTATTACTACTACTACTACTACTACTACTACTACTACTACTACTACTACTACAAGATTACTTTCTCCTCTAGTGTGTATTAGTACCTTCTAGCCTGTGACAGCTAGTCAGTATGTATGTAGCTTTCAGGTGAGCATCAGCTTGATTTCTCCATATTCTATGACTCAAGTAATGTGGCATCTTCAGTAGTAAGGCATCACTATCAAGTTATGGAGGATAACCAAGAGCACTGGCAATAGCCTATAATGTTTGGGATGTCAATGGATCCTCAGTGACTAATAATGCTAAAAGAGGTAACCCATTCCTGGCACTGGGACTTTTATTTGTTAGCCCGTGTTGTCTAGTAGGGGCATTGTCACACCGTTACAGGACAAGTCCGTTTACACTCATTTCATATGTGTGTGTGTGAATTTCAGGAAGTTTCTATAACAAGTAAGTTTCTACATGACTTTTTGAAAAGGTCTTTAGTGTTAGCAATCCCTCCCCTTATTCTTTCCTACCCACTGCCCTCCCATCCCCAACAACATTAAACCCTTCTATTTTATTATTCCCCCTTTTCCTCTCTCTTGAAAGCACACCCCAACCCCTTACTACCTTCCTGACCTCTGAGGATATTCCAAAGGAAATACACATATCTGAAGATTCAAATCTAACATTCACGAACAAGATTAAATATATAATATTTGTCTTTCTGGGTCTGGGTTACCTCACTCAGGATGATTTTTTTTCTAGATCCATCCATTTATCTTAAAATTCCATAATTTCATATTTCTTTACAGCTGAATAATATCTCCTGTGGTGGTATTGTGTTCCCCAAAATATTGTATACCCTAATAAACTTATCTGGGGTCAGAGAACAGAAAAGCTACTAGATACTTAGGATAGACAGTGGTAGCACACGCCTTTAATCCTAGCATTCCAGAGGCAGAAATCCATCTGTTCAAGGATACAGCCAAGCGTGGTGACTCACGCCTTTAATCCCAGAAAGCAAGCCTTTAATCCCAGGGAGTGATGGTAGAAAGCAGAAAGGTATATAAGGCATGAGGACCAGAGACTAGAAGCATTTGGCTGGTTAAGCATTTAGGTTTTGAGCAGCACAGTTCAGCTGAGATCCATTCTGGATGAGGACAGAGGCTTCCAGTCTGAGGAAACAAGATCAGCTGAGAAGTTGGCCAGGTGAGGTTAGCTGTGGCTTGTTCTGTCTCTCTGATCTTCCAGTGTTCACCCCAATACTTGGCCTCAGGTTTGATTTTATTAATAAGACCATCTAAGATTCCTGCTACAGTCTCCCTTTTATAAGGGCAAATGAGCCATGAAATAAATGACTGTGGGAGACATAGCTCATAGATTCCAGGAATTAGAACTTGGAATCCTAGGGATATTCTTAGAAATTCTGTCTACTTCAGTCTCGACTCCAAGGATATGGAATAATATTATCTCCTAGCCCAGAGTAAAGGTGAACACTGTCTTGAGCAGAGAAAGCATGCAGTTACAGGAATAGAGTGAGCTGAGCAGTGCAGTGGGCTAGACCATTCATCTGTACCACACGCCTACTTTGAACAAGGTGCTGATGCTGAGCTTACAAACTGGGAAATAAATGTATTAGTCTGTCCATTTGACAGGGGCAAATGAAGCTCAGAAACCTGTCCAAGGCATTACCACCTATAATAAGAAACACACATTCAACGCCAGCCTGGAACTGCCTCCTAAGCTGGAAATAAGACAATGCCTGTCTGTGAAGACATGACCACGTGCTTCTGGCACTTATTTCCTACCAAACCCTGCCACTGGAATTTGTAAATCTGGCAGAATAGTAGAGGGTGACTGCTGTGGACTGAAAGCTGTGTCTCACCTGAATTAGTGTGTGGATGCCCTAACCTCCAATGTGACTATTGGGGGACAGAGCCTGGAATAAGGCTGTAAAGGTTAAATGAGGTTATAAGGGCTAGATCTTGATCTGATAGGGCTAGTGCCCTTGTAGAGGAGGAAGAGGCACCAGACCAGCCACATGAGAATTTGATGAGAAGACATCAGCCTGCAAGCCTGAAAAATTCTTCAGCAGGAGCCCAATTACCCCGCACCTTGATTGTGGCCTTAGAATCCCCAGAACAGTAAGAAAATAATTTTCTGTTTCAGCATGTAGTTTGGAGTACTTTTGGTGTGGCAGCCCAAGCTAACTACTTCAGTGATCATGATACACAGCAGCAGAAACCAAGAGAAAAAGGAAGTTTCCAGCCCACTGTGTCTTTGACCTTTCTAGCATTCACTGAGGGCCAGCCTGGGTGTCCTGCTGGGTTGGATTGCTGGCTTAGTGCAGCTGTCTGTGGACAGGGCAGAGTTGTGAGAGCAGCTGGGACTCTGGGTGCAAGGCCACCACCCCAAGTGAGGCCAAGAAAGTCACAAAGGGAATTAGTTACAGCTGAACATCTGTGGTAAGAAGGGCAAGTGCATAGTGCCATCAATGTGCAATTCATTTGTGATTGGGAACAGCATATTTGGGATGTGACAGCAGACTGCAGGGTCAAGCAGCCAGCAGAGCTGGGGTGCTTTGGAGGCAGTTCAAGACTCTGAACTGAAAAGTCATGTTTTGGGGAAAGACCATGAGCATCTGTTTCAACTCTGAGACTGGCTCCTCTCTCCTGATGTTGCTGCTTTCTTTTGTCAGATGTCAGACTATGTAGGTCTAGGCTGTGGCCTTTGGGAGCAAAGCTCTCGGTTGTTTAATGGCATCTCGGCCTTGGGGGTGTGCATTAGTATCCACTGTTGTGTAACAAATTACCATACGTTTAATGACTTAAAACAGCAGGGCTTCTTGGCTCATGGTTTCCATGCATCAGGAGTCTGGGCACAGTTTAGCTGGTTCTCTGTTCAGGTCTCCCTAGGTTAAAATCAAGGTGTCTGCAGGGCTGCAATTCATCTGGTTGCTGGCAGAGTTCAATTCCTTGTGATTGAAGGACTTAAGCCCCCATTTTCTTGCCAGTGGCTGGTCAAGGATTACTCTGGAGGTCAACCTGAGGTCATTGTCATGAGGATCCTGCCATATGTAATTCCCAATATGATTGCTTCTCCAATTGTCAAAAACAGTTTCTCTCTCCCTCCTTCCCCTTCTATCCACTCTCTGTGTGATGTGTGGGTGTCCTAGTTAGGGATACTATTACTATGATGAAGCACCATGACCAAAAGCAAGTTGGGGAGGAAAGAGTTTATTTGGCTTACACTTCCACACGGTAGTCCATCATCGAAGGAAGTCAGGACAGAAACTCAAGCAGGGAAGGATCCTGGAGGCAGGAGCTAATAGAGAGGCCATAGAGGGGTGCTGCTTACTGGTTTGCTCCTCATGACTTGCTTAGCCTGCTTTCTTATAGAACTCAAGACCACCAGCCCAGGGGTGGCCCACAATGGGCTGGGCCCTCTCCCATGACCACTAATTAAGAAAATGCCTTACAGGCTTTCCTATAGCCAGATGTTGTTGATACATCTCCTCAATTGAGGCTTCCCCCTCTCCAATGACTCTAGCTTGTGTCAAATTGACATAAAACCAGCCAGCCCAGTGGGTGTGTGTATGCCATGGCACACATATGGAGGTCAGAGGACAAGTTTGTGGAATTGGTTGTCTCCTTTCACCTTTTTTCAGGGCTCCACCTCAGGTCATCAGACTTTCATGCCAAGTGTCTTTAACCACTGAGCACTCTCTATGGCCCTACCAATAGTCACATCTTATAAAATTATAGTGCACTATAACACCTTGAAGACTGGCACTGTTAAGTTTTATGCCATTTTATCATGGGTAGATTCCTGAAACCACCCACCAATGCAGCCAAGATTCAGAACTGATCCTGGCATTAAAGGTTACCTTGTAGTACCACAAACTCAGTAATTGTCTTGAGAATTTTATATACCAAACAGTATGTGGCATTTTTGTGAATGATTTTTTTCCCACTCAACTTAATGCCTTTCAGTCTCATCTGTGTGTTTGTAAGCATCAATAGTTCATTTCTTTTTTTGTTATTAGGTAGTATCCCATATTATGAATGTACAAGGTGTTCAGTTAATCACCTAGGAAGGGACATCTTAGTAGTTTTTAATTCTGGCCATTGCAGATAAAGCTGCTATAAGCAAATGTGTAAAGATTTTTGTGTCAACACAGTTTTTTGTTGCTCTGTAATAAATGTCCAAGAGTGTAATTTTGGATTATGTGGTAATGGGATGTATAGTTTTAAAGAAATTGGTCCAGTCCTCTTCAAAGTACACATTTGTGTTTCCATCAGCAAGGAATGTGTGATGCTGTCTCTCACAGCCTCACCAGCATTTGGCATTGCCACTATTTCCTTCAGCCTTTTGGATAGGTGCTTTTAATTAGCATTTATCTAATGGCTAGTAATGTTGAGCATCTTTGCATTTACATACATACTATCTGCAGATGTTCTTCAGTGACATGTTTCTTCATGCCTTTTCCTCATTTTCTAATTGGGTTGTTTATCTGTTTACTGTTATATTTTGAGACTTCTTTATGTAGTCTTGATGATGACTATTATCACATACATGCTTTACAAACATTTTCTCTCTATATAGCTTCTTTTCTTCCTCTGAGCAGTATTATTCACCAAATAAAAAGATTGTATTTTAATTTTTATTATTATTAGTGTGTGTGTGTGTGTGTGTGTGTGTGTGTGTGCGCGTGCGAGCTGTCTCTATGCATGTGAATATGGGTGCATCTGTGTCATAGCACACATGGAAGTCAGAAAACAGTTCTCTCCTTCACTGTGGATTCCAGGGAGTGAACTCAGGTAGTTAGGTCTGCACAGCGAGTGCTCTTACCTGCTGAACCACCTCATTGCCCTAAAAATTTGTGTCTTTGATGAAGTCAACTTTACTCCTTTTTTCTCTTTATGGGTTGTATTTTTCATATCAAGCCTAAGATATGCTTCATCATTTCTTATATCCTAAAGATCTCTTATGTTTCCTGTTTTTTATGGTCTTGCATTTCATAGTTAAATCTATATTGCACTCTGCGTTGAGGGTGTGATCTTGTTTCTGTTTGGTTTGGTTTGGCATTAGGGACTGGATCCAGTGCTTTGCACTTACTAACAATGGTCTACTACTGAAAACTGCCTGTGATATTGCAGGCATAGAATTCCAGCAATTGTGGGGTGGAGGCAGGAAGATCGGGAGTTCAAGGTTATCTCTGGCTACATAGCAAGTTCAAGGCTGCTATGGGCTGCATGAGACTTTGTGTTGAAAAAAAAAACACAAAGAGAATATACTTTAAGACTGAACTATACCCTAGCCTATCCCCCAGCTTTCAATTAGTTTTAATATAATGTGTCAACTTCATGCACAGTTTTATCATTTGCCTGTGGCTATCTAAGTACAGCAACACTATTTCTTGATTTTAAGGACTTACATGATTAAATTAGATCCACTCTGAATAATATGCATTTATTTTAAACTCAAAGTCAACTGACTATAGACCTTAATTACACATGAAATATCTCTTTTCCTATATAACAATGTAATAATATGAATCACTACCCATTATATTTATAGGTTTCGCCCTCCTTGCAGGGAAGGGGATGCTGCAGCATTGTGATGTTAAGGGGGAAAGCTATCCTGAAATTCTGCATGTCGCCAGCTGTGAACCTTCCATTGATACTTTTTCTATCTCTTGGAAAATAATTGGCTGCTTCGAGCAAGGCTAGGCTAAGGTACTATTTGGACTAAACAGCTCTGATGAAGAGGGAAGAGTGTTATCACAACAGACGTTTCCTTGAAAATAGATTTGGGAGGGTGGCCGAGACAGGTGCATCACGAGTTTGTTTGAGGCCAGCTTGGGTTACATATTCTTTCTCAATAAAGCAGGGGCAGGGTAGGTAAGGAGGGAGGAGAGGAAGGGAGGAAGGGAAAGTAGTCACAGCAGAAGCCCGTCATAGGCCTCACTGACACAGGATTCTTTCACAGTTTGTTTTCTAAACTTCACCCAAGTCAGTGTTCTGGCACTGCCATTAAGTTAGAAAGGGGTGTTTGGAGATCAAAGCCATGCCTTTTTAAACTCTGGGATCTTTCCTATCTTCTCTGAGACTCCTCTAATGTCTCTCTTGCCTGAAAGAACCAAGCTTGTGGAAGCAAATGCCAGGCCAAGCTTTGCATCCCAAGATCAGGCAGACTTAGCAGGCCAGCTACAACCACGGGGTCCCTGGGCAGGTTCTCTGACTTTTTGTTTTGCAGTACTAGGAATGGAACGTAAGGTTTTGTGAGCCACATCATCAGCCTGAATTCTCTGGCTCTTGAATAAAAGGCAGCAGATTGAAATCAAGTCATAAGATTGTCCTTTCAAGCTGGGGGTCCCTGGAAGATTGTACAGACTGGGGAAGTTGAGAAAAACCCGAGAAGAGCTTGATTGAGAGATGTAAGGGAACAGCCACTAGAAAAAACCCACTTGAAATAAAGGGGTCCCCAAATAATCAGCCCCTTGTGAGGTGGGGAAAAGTGAGAAACACGGGAAGCTCATGGAATCACATACTTCTCTTCTCTGACCCCCATCCTACCTTGGGATCTGGACGCTCAAGCTCTGTCATTACCAATGCAAATGCACCCCGGAGGCATAGCAGGGTGCCAGTCGGGGTTCCAGCAGGTGCTGTGGAAATGAAGCTCAAAGGTCAGCAGACTTCCCTGCTCCCAAAACCTCTTTTGAAGTGTTCCTGTTCTACCTTCCACACCAACTGGTAAAATGAGATTCATCTGGCACTGTTTCCTGCACCACTCAGATCCTCCCCAACCCAAGCAGTGCAGGGTCTGAAAATGGGGGGCTAGGTTACCCTAATCTCTGCAGGTGCTTTCCACACCATTGATCTGCACTTCTATGTACAGTCTCTTCCTCCTCTCATAGGCATTTCTTCTGGGGCTATCACCCTTTCTACTGCTCCATCTGCCCACATTGTCGTTTTATTTTCTCCATTGTCAGAGGATTTTTAATATCATATTTTTATTAAATTTGAGAATTTTGTTCATAGTCACCTCCTACTCCTCCCCTTAACTTCTTCCAGATCCAGCTCCTCTCTCCCACCCCTTTCCAACTTCATGCCCTCCTTTAAAAAGTTTTATAATCTACCAAGTTCAATTTCTTAAGCCCATATAGTCACGGGTGTGGGACCACCCACTGGAGCACAGGGCCTACCTACCAGGGGCCATATCCTCAAAGAAAACTGACTTCCCCTCCCCCAGCAGCCATTGACTATCAATAGCTCCTTAGCAAAGGGTAGGGAATCAGATCATGAGCCCCTTCCTCTTCTGTGCTGAAATCTTGACTGTGTTGATCTTAAGCAGATCTTGTGCAGGTGACCACTGTTGCTGTGAATTCATGAGCAGCAGTCCTATCATATCCAGAAAAACAAAAAGTTTTGTCCTAATCCTCCCAGACCTCTGGTTCTTACAATCTTTCAGTCCCCTCCCCTGAGATGGAGCCTGAGTTTTGTGTGAAGGGAGTGATAGAGATGTCCTATTTACAGCCAAGCACTCAAAAGACACTTCTCTGCACTTTTACCAGTTGGGCGTTTCTGCATTAACAAAGGGGGCGGGTGATGTGCATTAACAAAGGACATAGATGATGTGAAGGGGCAAGGGACAATAATGGGGTTTAAATGGAGAGAGGGATGGAAGTGCAGAGCTGAGGAGAAAGTGAGAGGAGGCAAAACTAACACTAAGGATGTTTGAAAAAGACATACAGAAACCTATTTTATAAGCTTCCAATATATATATAGATTCTATACAATAATTTAGACTTATTCTACATAGGGATTATGTCTCTCCAAGAAACCACAGGTTGGCAACTACAAAGCCCCCTGCCAGGTATGAGACATCTCCCCTCCCATTGTTGTTGAGAGGTATAAATCCCCCAAAACAATACAGGCTATCACCATTGCTCTTGATCGCCCACCAGAACTTGTTGAAGACACCATATACCTTAGTCAGAGGACATGGAGAAATCAAGTCAGTACTGATTCGGAAGCTTCCCTTCCGTTAGCTAGCTTGCACAATACTAGAAGGTGCTTTGGAGCCTGCTGTGGGGGAAAGTCTTCAACTGTCTTACACAGCTGTGAACCCTGTGAAATGCAATAATGACCAGCATGGCAAGATAGATAGGCCCACAGGTGCAATAAATGACAGGGTGGCAACCAACTACTGTCTGATGGGACTTAAGGCCCACTCCACAAGAGGGAAGACATGCCTGCTACTGTAAATCCAGCCAAGAGCCTGTAGCTGGGGAGCTCACAGGCCTCAGAGAGTGAACTTACTGCTATTATTTTGCTTAATGCATATAATACCAAATTGTCCTATAAATTCTTATCTCTCTACCCATCGATTAGTGCAGCTTATCAACCAAGTGTCAGGGCAGGTTTATAGTCCTCTCCATTCCAATTCCTGGTGAAACATTGGCTGATCTCTGTTACTGTAGATGGTTTGCTCTACTCCTGTCTCTAGCTCTGTCATTCAGAACCTGAAATTACTTGGAAAACTTTTAGGAAGTATGACTTTGTGGACTAGCTCGAGCCGATTGAATCTGCATCTTCAGGGCTGCAACTTCTGCATGACTTTCTAAGTTCTAAAGGGATTCTAGTGTGCCAGGATTGCAAGGAATGTTTTTAAGCTTTCCATTGCCACATCCATCTAAAGCCAGCCTGGTCACATGGTGCTTGAACTCTAAAGATTCTCATCTCTACTACACTTCAGAAAAACAGCCTACTCCCTGCCCTCCTACATCAGAATCACCTAGAATTTCACTGCCTCAACGTTTTGACATGCCAAGAATAACAGGACAATCTTCTGGATTTGCTACCTCCCTCCTCCAGTACCTCTTCTATCTCAGTAGAGGTTAAACCTTTGATTGCCCCATCCTTGCTCCATGCCCAACCTATCCTGACTCCCAGGATCGATCATTCCATCACCTTATCACCCAAGCTCTCCTGCCTGTCTGTTTGTTGTTCTTACCTTAAAAATTCCAAACCTTGAATCAATATGACAGCCAACATTCTTGTTCTTCAGCCAGAATGTCCAGAGGAAACCTGGATGCCATTTGTGTGGGTGCTACTACAAATATGTGCTTTCTAATTTTAGTTACTAAACATAGTTTACCCTGTGAGTGCTCTCTCTCTCTCTCTCTCTCTCTCTCTCTCTCTCTCTCTCCTTCCTTCTCTCCCTCCCATGTTCCTTGGCCACTATTTTAAACCTTTACAAGTAGCAGCCATGGGCTAAGAACTCCCTTTCTATATTGACAAGCTTGTTTCCTTCTTCCATTGTCCTTTTTCCCATTACTGGTTTCTTGTACAAGGCGAATTATTCTTTCTATGCTGTGTATCATATCATCATGTCTTTTTCTATGATGAATCTTCAACCTCTGTCAGCTTCTTCTTCTGATCACACACCCACACAAACACACACACACACACACACACACACACACACACACACACCCTCCCATTTCCTCTCTTGAGCTTGTATTTCCCTTCAGCTACTGTCTTCATTTATTTGATCCCAACTAATCTTTTTGAGATTGTAGTCTACTAACTGTCTTCGTTTCTTCACCATTCAGTTATATTTCAGCCCACAGCTATGGGGTTCTTGATACTCCACTAACTGTACAAGCAATGGTTAGGGCAGAGTCCATACAGGCATTCCAGACCTTTTCTGTTTCATGTTCTATAAACCATCTGTGCTAACCACTTCTGCCTTTTAAAATCCTCTATTGGCTTTCATGATTCTCCTGTACCATGGCTCATTCCCACCTCTCTACCTCTTTCTAAGTCTTTATCGCCATACCATGTACAGTCCTTTATGTGCATTTCAAAGGTTGGAAAAACTGAGAGTTTATCACGTTAGTTGTCATGCTTTATTTTCTGCATGTATCTTCTTCAAAGATAGCCACATATTGAGGATTACCAAAATCCTCCATTTAGGCCAAGATTCTTGGTTTCTCTCTACACCTGTGCATCTTCTATCTTTCCTCCTTCATTTCCTCAAATTTTATGTGTTCCCCACCAAGGTTATTATCTTCCAGAATCTTCTCCCATGAAACCACAAAATCAGAGTCCTGTGTTCCTATCTTTGCTGATGACATCATTAACAACAGGAACTGAGCTTTAGCTATCTCAAAATGATCTCTTACTCTTTTTTTTTTTTTTTTTGGTTTTTTGAGACAGGGTTTCTCTGTGTAGCTTTGCGCCTTTCCTGGAACTCACTCTGTAGACCAGGCTGGCCTCGAACTCACAGAGATCCGCCTGGCTCTGCCTCCCGAGTGCTGGGATTAAAGGCGTGTGCCACG
>CABHPP010129369.1:0-13339 GCA_902168425.1 Peromyscus attwateri
ATAGGGCATGTACCATTTTAAACCAGTTGAGGTCACAGCACTTAGAGAAGGAAGTAAACATGGTGTCCCACCCCTACCTAAGAAGCTATTTGCAATTGATACCTGCTGGCAAAAGAAAATCAGTTCTGTATGGTGAGTTTGCTGAGTATATAAAGCACACTCTGGGGCAGGACTCATGCCCAAGAAAAGCTGGTCAACAAAAAATAAATTCTGAAGGTTTTCTTTGTGGGATTCGTTTGTGTGTGTGTGTATGTGGGTGGAGGTCCTTTTTCATCTGATTAGTTTTTCGTTTATTTTGATTACTGGTTTTTTTGATTTAGGGTTTTTAAAGTTTTAAAAAGAAAGAGAAAAACATGATGTTGAATGGATAGGGAGGTGGAGATGGTCAAAGAAAAGTAAGAGCATATGCAAAACATTTCATATGAAAAGTAATGAATAAAAATATTTAAGTTGTGATTATGTTCTCTCATGATTCACCTTTAAATTTTCCTCCAAATGAACTTCCTCTTCTACTTCATAATGTTAATTTTTTATATATTGTACTAATCTGTCAATTTTTATTCTCTATATTTCCACTGAGTTTCAATTGTAATACAATATATTAATTCTTTGAGAATGCCATCTAATATATTTTCATCATAACCACTCCCAGCCCCTACCAAATCCAGCTTCTACCTCTCCTGTCTTCTCCCCAAGTCTGTGTCCTCTGTTTCTTAAATAGCATACAAGGCAACATTTGTACTACCCTTATACTCATAGTTGTAGGGTGTGATGGATTGAATGAGAATAGCCCCAATTGGCTCATGTATTTAAATTCTTACTCATCAGGAAGTATAACTCTTCAAGAAAGATTAGAAGGCAAAGCGTTGTTGACATAGGTATAACCTTGTTGGAAGAAGTGTGTCATTGCTGGTATGCCAGGGCCAGGCTCTCTGTCTCTCTGTCTGTCTGTCTCTGTCTCTGTCTCTGTCTGTCTGTCTTTCTCTTTCTCTCTCCTCTTTCTCACTCTCTTTCTCTCTCTGTGTCTCTTTGTATCTCTGTCTCTGTCTCTCTGTCACACACATACACACACACACACATCTCTATCTCTCTCATCCACCCCAAGCACCAATGCCTGTGGATCTGGATGTAAAGCTATCAGCTACAGTTCCAGTGCCATGTCTGTCTGCTTTCTTCCATAATGATCATGGACTAACCCTCTAAAACCCTCTAAGCAATCTCCTAATTAAATGATTTCTTTTATAAGAATTGCCTTGGTTATAGTGTCTCTTTATTGCAATAGAATAGTAACTAAGGCAGAAATTGGTACCAGGAGAGGGTATTGCTATGTTAAGTTAAGTTAGCTTAACATAAGTTAAGTCTGACCATGCTATGAGGGGACCCTGCAAGCATCATGGCAGACAGAGAAAAGAACTGCAAAGAAATGAGAATGAAAACTTGGCTCAGGTTGAGTTAATCAGGTTTGATCAAACTTTGGAGTCTAATGCCAGGTGGTTTATTAACTACATATCTAAATAGCACAATTTGGGAAAAAAAGTTTCCCAATGTAATACTATCCCTGGTGTACAATGAGGCATAATTATATTGAAACTCAACTTAAAGTAAATGTGATTTCATCCAAGAAGATGGTTTCTAGAGATAGGTTATCTGTATTAGCTTAAGGGTCTAGGCAAGGATCTGGCCTGGTCTTGGTCATAAAGACAATGTAGAAGTCATTTGAGCTATTAGGTATCTCAGGTTGTAGAAACTTGATACGGATTGGCCCAATAGATAATGCAGATCACTAGGCTGTTAATCACCTCCAATTCCCAGATTTCTGGATGGAAGAACTGGAATCAATCGTTTCTTTTGAGGACAATCCTGTGTGCTTAACATTCCTGGTTCCCCTGGAGATCTGTGGGTGCAAAAACCTTCAATGTTGCTTGTTGGAAGAATATGAAAGACTTTGGGATTTCAGAGTACAAAAGCAGTTCAATTCTTTAAATGGGGCTTAATGGGCCATCCTAGTAAGAGCCTGGAAGACAGAAGTGCTGAGGGCAATTTTGACTGTGGTGTCCAAACTCAAAGGTTCCAGAGGAAAATATTATAGGCTATCCTAGAGCCCATTCTTGGGATACTTTGCCACAGAATGTGGCTGCTTTTTGTCCTTGTCCTAAGTAATAGATTTTCTGCCTCCTCCCCATAATAGGTTTCTCTGCCAACATAGAGTGTCAGAACAAGCCAAATTGAAAAAGTATAACATGCTTACTTGAGCAAAGCTACTTCTGGGCAAGTTCTCCAGTCCCAGAGTTTGAGGCCAGAGGAGCCACACCTACATACAAAAACAGGGAGACTTTATAAGTTGTAAGTGAGGGGTGATGACATGTCTGTCACAAATGGAATTTGTGCCCAAATATGGCAGGGAGTTGGGCAGCTGGCAGCAACAAGGGAGGAAGTTGCAGTAGTCACCAAGAAAGCAGAACTGGGCTTTTGGGGCACTTTTTCTTTGTTGGAGTCTCCCTGAGGGGGTGGAGTTTGGAGAGAGAGAGAGAGAGAGAGAGAGAGAGAGAGAGAGAGAGAGAAAGGAGAGAGAAAGGAGAGAGAAAGGGAACTTTCCAGATCGTATGGTTATTAGTTATCATTCTAATGTAGATCCACAATTAAAAAAATGGCAAACAGGATGAGGAAAAATACAAAATGTACCATTGGAGGAGAAAAGAAGTACCAGAAAATGTAATGTTGGGGCCAAGTCTTGTGCTCAAGGAGATTAAAAGTTAAAAGTAAAGCACAGTGTTAAATGGAATAAAGGGAGTGGTGACCTCAGGGCAAGACCTTATACAGCTAATCCTGAAACCTGTGAAAGGAAAAGGACTGAGGGCTTCCCTAGACCTAAACAAGAGAATGCTTATGCAAATTGAATTCAAGGACAAGGCAATATTTCAGCCAAGCAAGCAGAAGCAAACTTGGAAGCTTTAGCCATGAGGATTTAGCTTTAGACTCAAGAAGGATACAAAAAAGGGGGTTATAGACTCTTCTTCTGTGGTTAAGTGATGGGCCAACCTGACTTCATCTTAAGATTAAAAGCCATGTTGTGGCAAGGTCAAAATAAGCTCATTTCTGTGATGATGGGATGGTCTTTCTGAATGCTGTGAATATGTGTTGCTACCATTGGTTAACAAAGAGCTGCTATGCCTTATGGCAAGGCAGCATAGTGCTGTGGATATCCGCTCTGTATAAATAAACACTGATTGACCAGTAGCCAGACAGGAAGTATAGGCGGGACTAACAGAGAGGAGAATTGAGGAAACAGGAAGGGAAGGGAGAGACTTCCTGGAGCCTCCTCCAGGACAAGAAAAATGTAAGGTCCCAATAAGCCACGAGCCACGTGGCAAAGTATAGATTAATAGAAATGGGCTAAATATAAGAGTAAGAGCTAAACAATGATAGGCCTGAGCTAGTGGCCAAGCAGTTTAAATAATGTAAGAGTCTATGTGTTTATTTTTTATTTTTATTATTTTTTTTTTTGGTTTTTTTTTCGAGACAGGGTTTCTCTGTGCAGCTTTGCACCTTTCCTGGAACTCACTTGGTAGCCCAGGCTGACCTCGAACTCACAGAGATCCGCCTGGCTCTGCCTCCTGAGTGCTGGGATTAAAGGTGTGCGCCACCACCGCCCGGCTATGTGTTTATTTTTTAAGTGGGCTCTGGGACTGGCAGGACTTGGCCGGAGCTGGAGAGAAATTCTCAAGCTACAAATGATGCCCAACGTGTTGGAAAGAGTTTCCACCTAAAACCTGAGTAAAAAGAATCTAAAAGGGAGCTAAAAACAGTTCCTAGTTGTCTCTTTCATGTTAGCGGCAGCCTGCATGTTTGAGCTACTATCTACTATGGCGGGTTCCTGGTGTGCACGCTTGACCTGCAGTATGGTGGAAATGAGGCCTCTGCAAGTGGCACATTAAGCTGCGTGGTGGATTTAGCCTTTGCTAGTAGAAAACAAAAAGAGGTTTCTGGGCTACACGCTGCTTTGAAAGAAGCATAGACCCACTATTGCTGAGAGTTGATGGTTCCCAGAGCTGGTGGGAAAACGTACCACCGCCATGTTGGAAAGCAGAAGTGAGTGGAGCCAGCAGCCATAGCACCTTTTCAGTCTTAGAATGCTGCAGTTTAAAGCAATAGGTTCACAATAAGACTAAATCAGATGGAATAGTTTACAATGTATGTAAAAATGTACATAGGCTTGAAAGAGAACAAAAAAGGGATATACACAGTTATATAAACAAATAGTTTTTAAAAATAAAGTCTTTAAAGAAACAGTAAAGGTAATAAGCCACGTAAAGATGACTATCACACTGAGAATCTGGATTATGTTGTCTTTGATATTCGTAACTAAAGAAAAACATTTGATTGTAAAAGCTGTTGAGTTATGCCAAAATGTATACTTTAAAGGTACCTTGACTTCAAAATTTGGATGTAAGGATATGTTGCTTTGGAAAGGAGGCTCTGCTTTTGTTTCCACAGAAAGCCAGAGGCTATGGATTTGTTCCAGATTAAGATACATCAGGTTTGACCAGCCAAGACCACCTGAAAGGTCTCTGATGACACCATGGCCCAGATGATCCAACATCCAGAACCGTTTCAAGGCAACTGGCTCAGATGATACAACCTCATGGACTACCCATAATCCAAAAATTTTCTTTGTGTCCCATAAGATACAGTGCCCCACTCCAGCAGGAAGTAGTAAGAGAAGATACACCCAAATTCCCAAATGTAACATGCTGACTTTGGAGATGGAATTGGCTCATTCCTTCTCTAAAGCCAAACATATTCCTAAAATAAAAGGTTAAAAGATTCTTTTGTCCCATATCAGAAGAGTCCTCTGGTGTGGGACAGAAAAAAACCAATATTTTTATTTAAATCAGGTTGATTTTAAATGCGTTCTCTTTCTAAAGAAGAAAAGGGGATATGATACAGATATGATAGGATGAAAGGGTGGATTAACGAACCTACTTTTAAAGAGAAACTTGTTTTAGCTGTTTTACATTGGTATAGATTTTAGTTTATTGATACAAATTTAAAGTTAATTTTGTTATACTGTATACATATTTCTATTCTTGTTTGAGGTATTATGTTTATGTAACTTATTTAGATTTTAATGGATAATTTAGAAAAACAGATTAATAGTTAGTCATCTATGATAATCATACTTGTAGCCATGTTAGTTAAGTCTTCTAGGTATACACAGATATATTTCAGATAGATAGGTAATCTTCAAATACTTCAAAGACCTACAGAATATGGCATTTAAATTTTTTTAAAAAATTTAGACTTCTGGACAGTGAGACATGTCTGTTCCTGACAGCACCGAATTTACTTCAGAGAGGAGGATGGGCATCAAAGACACTCCATATGCAGTTTATCTTCACCTTGACAAAAATAGCCATTTGGGCAAGAAAGTGTTCTTGCCTGGACTGCTTCATCGACTGGACATACAGGAAAGATGACCACTGAACTTTGCTGACAAAATGGTCCTTCAGGTTCCTGCTTCGCAGAGAAAACTGTCAGACATTCTACAGGACACTGAAAAAAATGACTGAGAGACTCTAGCCCTGTGGGCTAAAGACAGATGCCCCAACTTTACAAAGGAACATGAGGTGACTGTCCAGGCTGTCAGCTATCTCTGTCTACCCTACAAGACTCTCGAAAGTTGCTTGCATCCTCCTGTTTCTCAGGTAATATTATATCCTTCTGAGGTCTTTGATGTAGTTGAAGCTAGATAGTTACAATTTTCCTTAGATATGATAAAAGATAAGTTAGATATAAAACTTTAAACTCACAAATATAAGATAGATAGAATATCTTCTTTAATATTGTAACTGTAATTCTTGCTCGATAATTGTTTTGTTATATGTAATTTTACTATGTTAAAACCTTCCTTTTTGAAAAAAAAGAAAAGGGGAAGTGCTGTGGATATCACTCTGTATAAATAAACACTGATTGGCCAGTAGCCAGACAGGAAGTATAGGTGGGACTAACAGAGAGGAGAATTGAGGAAACAGGAAGGGAAGGTAGAGACTGCCTGGAGCCACTGCAAGAACAAGAAAAATGGAAGGTACCAATAAGCCACAAGCCACGTGGCAAAGTATAGATTAATAGAAATGGGCTAAATATAAGAGTAAGAGCTAGACAATGATAGGCCTGAGCTAGTGGCCAAGCAGTTTAAATAATGTAAGAGTCTGTGTGTTTATTTTATAAGTGGGCTCAGGGACTGGTGGGACTTGGCCACAACTGGAGAGAAATTCTCCAGTGACTGCATAGAGCCAGATGAGGAATCCAAGCACAAAAACAAGGAGAAGAAAGGTGGGGTCAGCGGGATAATGAGCACTGCCAGGGTAGCAAGATGTAATGGAACACAGGTAATGCCACAAAGACACATGGCAAACAGCTTAATTTGAATGGGTTGAGTTAAGTTGTAAGGGTTAGCTAGTGAGAAGCCTGAGCCATAGGCCATTTGGTTTGTAATTAATATTAAGCCTCTGACTGGTTATTTGGGTATTGGTGGGCAGGAAAGACTTATCTGTTTACAAATGGCATCTACTGTCTGGCATGGATCCACACAGTCCTGAGAAAGCTTAAAATAGGTTCTGAACACACAGAAACAAAGCCACACTGGGCTTCCTAATCTTACAATCTCATGCCATCAGCAGCTCAGAGATGGACCTGTCCACCAGCTGCCATAAGCTAAGCAGCATGGTGGATTTCCACACTCTCTCCCACAGGCCATGATACAGAGAGGATTCTCCTAGTCTCTTCCTGTGGGCTTGAGAGCACAGCTGCAGACTTAAGAACACAGCTCTACACTACTTAATACTGCTTCCCAGAATTGGGGAGGTAAGCTTAACTCATTGTTGTGCCTTGTTGAAAAGCTGAATGGGGCAGAATCAGCAGTCAAAGATGTGCAGCTTAGCAATTTAAAAACTCTTCCAGTAAGGAAAGGATTAAAGGTACAAAATAAAACAGATTCATATGGAAAAATCCTCTAAGTAGGTAACAGTGTGTTTAAAAATATAGGTAGGCTTGGTAGAGAAAAAGAAGGTAGAAAAAGTCCTTTAAGAAGAAATAAAAAAAAAGCCATGTAAAGACGGAAATTACGCAGAGAGTCTGGATACTGTATAATATTGCATTGTCTTTGGGATTTTTTTTTAACTGCAAAGAGTCATTTGATTGTAGGGGTTACAAAGTTAAACCAATATATGTATTTTAAAGGTATCTTGACTTAAAAATTTGGGTCTAAGGATATGTTGCTTTCGAAAACAGCTCTGCTTTTGTTTCCACAGAAGATGAGGAGCTGTGAATTCCTTGGGGCAAGAAACTGCTCTTGCCTGAAGTGCTTGAGAGTATGTTGTATAAACTACACATGCAGAACCCATAGGAAAATGACCACTGAATTTTACCCAAACAAGGAGGGATGATCCTCCAGGATCATGCTTTGCAGAAGAAACTGTGAGACATTCTGCAGAACACAGGAAAGTGACTGATGAACTTTGCAATTAAGCAGAACAGTCCTTGAAATTTCCTGCTTCACTGAAAAGTATGCCAGAGACTCTAGGCCTATGGGCTGAAGACATTCCCCAGTGATACAGAGGAACTTTGGGTGACTGTGCAGACATCCAGATGTCTCTGTTATTTCTAGAATTTTGGAAGTTGCTTACAATGCACTTCCCATTTACTCAGATAATATTATATCCTTCTGAGGTCTTTGATGGAGTTAAGACTAGATAGTTATAATAACAGTTTTCCTTGTTTAGGATAAAAGGTAAATTAGATATGAAACTTTACACTCACAAATATAGGATAAATGATAGAATATTTTCTTTAATTTTGCCAAATACAAATAGACTAGATATTGTACCTGTAATTCTTGCTTGATAACTGTTTTGTTACATGTAATTTTACTATGATAAAATGGAAAAAGTTTCCCTTTGATTAGACAGAAAATGGAAATGTCTTTCTGTATGCTGTGAATATGTGTTGCTACCACTGGTTAATAAAGAAGACACTATGCCCTATGGCAAGGCAGAATTGAGCCAGGTAGGGAATCTAAGCAAAGAAACAAAAAGAAGAAAGTTGGAGTCAGAGGGATGATGAGCACTGCCAGGGTAGAAAGATGTAATGGAACACAGATAATGCCACAAAGACACATGGCAAACAGCTTAATTTGAATGGTTTGAATTAAGTTGTAAGAGTTAGCTAGCAAGAAGCCTGAGACATAGGCCATTTGGTTTATAATTAAAATAAACCTCTGTGAGTTTACTTAGGACCTAGTGGCTGCAAGTCTAGGCGGAACACAGGAAAACTTCTGGCTACATTCCTGTTTTCTATAAAACTTGAAATTGACCAGGTTTTGACACATTTTCTGAAATTTGTCATTTTCCACACCCTATACCCTGTTCCAGTCAATTATGGTATACTCCACCCACTGCCTCTCAGATGTTATGAGTCACTCCTCTCTTGTCCTCCTTGGGCAATCACAGATCCAAGTCTTTCACTTACTGTTTCTAGAAAACCCTCAAATTATCTTGACCTTCACCCTTCCCCTAAACCCTGCAATCCTCCTTTCTGTTGCTTCTTCCTCTGGTACTTCCTCTCACTCCTGCCCAGAGGCTGTAGAGGCCTTATGCTTACCCCACCCTGGTCTCTTACATCAACCCCTTGCAAATGCCCAACTTACCATCTTTGTTGATGGATGCTCTCTTATAGACAGATCAGGAAACCACCAGTCAGTATCACTGTGGTGATGCAGTGATCACTTCCACTAAACATTTGAAGTGACCCACCTGCCAATGGGGACATCTTCACAAAAAAACA
This sequence comes from Peromyscus attwateri, assembly GCA_902168425.1. Classification (NCBI taxonomy): domain Eukaryota; kingdom Metazoa; phylum Chordata; class Mammalia; order Rodentia; family Cricetidae; genus Peromyscus; species Peromyscus attwateri. The sequence continues at coordinate 8,842 of CABHPP010129369.1, forward strand.
AATTAATGACCTTCAATAGAGCACTCCAAGAGCCAAGGATCAATGGGTTAACATTTATACTGACTCTAAATATGCCTTTTTAATAGCCCATACCCATCTGTCCTTTGGAGGGAAAGGGACTTTCTCACTACCAAGGGCACTCCCATAGTTAATGGTCCCCTTATAGCCAAGCTATTGGAGGCCCTCCAGCTCACTGGAGAAGTAGACATAATTCACTGCAGGGCAAACCAGTCCTCTAAGGACCCAGTGGCCTTAGTCAATGCCAAGGCAAACTCAGTGGCCCACCGACAGGCCTCCAGCACCTCTGGATCAACAGAATATATTTTGTTTTTGGTACCCTCCTACCAGCCCTGTTATCAACCAGAGGAGACTGACAAACTCCTGAAAAATGAGGCCATGCAGACAAAGGATGGATGGTTTTACTTCAATAACTGCCTCATCCTCCCTCAGGACCATCATTTCAGACATTCACCAGACTTTATATGTAGGCTCCAAAACTTTGTTCCATTTCAACTTTAAGCTTGTATTTCACAGGTTCATTCCTCCTGCCAGACTTGTGGCAAGCCATCCTGCAGGGGTCCTCCAGATACATCATTGTCTGCAGCAACTTTAAGGACACCAATGAAGTGACAACTGGCAGATTGATATCAGCCAAACTCCATTATCTCCTAACTCTTGTTGACACCTTCACAGGATGGATAGAAGTTTTCTCTACATCCAGGGAAACAGCAGATGTGGTGGCTCAAGTACTCCTGAAACACATCATTCCTTGATTTGGCCTGCCAAGACCATACAAATGGACAATAGGCCAGCCTTCCCTTCCAGGGTCATGGAGCTCATGTTGTAAACTCTCAAAATTTCCTGGAAGCTCCATATCCTCTATTATCCACAATCCTCAGGAAAGTTTGAGGGGGCCACGGTACTCATCAAATAACCTCTCACCAAGTTCTCCATTGAACTCAGGTTATCTTGGCTTTGCCAAGGGCATCTCCTCATTGCCCTTACCTGCCTCTGAGCCACCCCATGCTCTCCTCCAGACCTAAGCCCTTCTGAGTTCTTTTTATGGAAGGTCCTTCCTCCTCAATCACCTACCTCCCCGCCCAAATTTCTTCACTGGCTGGGTACCTCCCCTACCTTTTCCTTCTAAGGTCCCTTCTCCATTCACATGCTGGTAGCTATCTCCATGCCCCCACACCAATAGATCTAACTGCCCCTGAGCCTACCCCACTCTCCCTGGGGGACCAAGTATTCCTCAAACTCCTAGCACTTAAGTCTCTTGAGACCAGGTGGACAAAATCCTACACTGTGATCCTCAGCACCCCTTTGACTGCCAAGCTCCTAGGACAACAAAGCTGGTACCATCTCTCCAGGCTCAAGCGGCCACCTATGCAGGATCCATAGTCTGTTCAGCAGCTGGGACCCTCCACCCTCTAGTTTCCCAAGATGTCCCAGTGAAGGGTCTATCTGTTCTTCTGCCTTGTGCATTCAACTTTGTCAGTACAACCAGGATTTTTTCTGGCAGTCACAGGGCAGATGTTAATAATCTATTTTTTCCTAGCAACTTGCCTTCTCTGCTCCCTCAAGAAACAGTTGCCTGGGGGCTCCAGGATGGCAGTAAACCAGATGCTTCTTCACCCACACCTCCCACTGACTGTGAGCCCTACTGTGTACTCAAACTGATTGTTAAACCCACTTTTAAGGGAACAATGTAACAATCACCATTACTTTCCTTGGACTTCCCACATAATCAACTTTTACAACCTAACCTAATACTTAACTGCAATCTCATTATGTTCTCTTCTATGCCCCAATCCAAACAATTCATGTGGATCATTTGCAGAATATAGCAAACATCGAGATTGAAAACACTCTTCTTCAATGAATATCCACCAAAACTATTGAACACAGTAGTATTGCTGGGTAAACATTGGAGTTTAAAATACTGTTTGTTGTCTGGGTGAGTTGCGGTCTGTTGAAGTTATTGACTTAAACCCTTGTAAGACTCCATGAATGATTTCTGTAAAGTATCCCACTCCTTCCCAGTGTGATTCTTTCTAGTCAAGAAAAGTCAATAAAAGAGAGCACAACAAAAGGGACAGACACTCACATTCATACACAGGGACAGTCACAGGGACAGATGGACACAGACAGACATAGGGCAGGCACAGACTCAGATTTAAAAAAAGCAGAGACAGGGACAGACAGACTTCTTCACACAGGCACAGACTCAGAGTCATGCACCAGACAGATGGGGGAAGACAGGGAGCATGAAGTAGAAAATCCAAACCTGGACTCACTCTTGGTTGAAGGACTCCAAGTAGAAGTCCTTTTATTTCTTTCCTTAATGCAGCCCTGATACAGTATTGTGACTCTGAGTTAATGGCTGATGTGTTGAGTCCACACAATAGGCTCTCTATTGTTGTTTTATTAAAACTACATGGCATCAAGCTGCCTTCTAAATACTTAGTCCTGTACCTGTCCATTAGATCAACTATCATCCCTCATCAGAGACATTTATTTATGCAGTGGGCTGTGGTGAATGTGCAGACTCACACCTGGCCAAACTTTAGAGAATGCATAACTATGAATTGCTCAGACCTCAACAGGATGTCTGAATCACACCCTCCAAGGCTCAGGAACTACTTTGGAAGAGGGAGGCAGAGGTTTTAAATGATTTCTGTTAAAGGGTGTCCAGTACATCTTCATACACAGTGAGGAAATCGTAAGCCCCAACCCTCAGTGAGGGATATTGTGCAGCTAATGTGTGCTGGGAGATGGGATGTCATAAAATTTCTTGTATAATATCAGAGGGACCAGCCTTAATATTCTATATCCCAGGGGCTCAGGAGAGAGAACTATGAATGGCAAGGATTATTTTTGAAAATAGAATCTCAGCACACAGAGCACTTAGTCTAGTCATTTATTCTTCCAAATCTTCTTCTTCGTCCTCTTGTGCCCTGGGAGTCCCAGTATATATACACTTACAAGCAGTAATCCCTTAGTAGTGCAAAGCCAGGCTTCCAGGGTCAAATGGAGGGATGATAAGAATCGCATAGAGGGGCAGTAACTGTTAATAATCATTTGCAACCCAAAAGGAAAGTGACTAATGGGGAAATGAATTAACTAAAGACTAAATTCAGGTAATATCTAAGAAGAGGACTCTTAGGTGCTCAACTATAGTCTTAAACGTGATTGGTAGAAAATGCTAAGAATCTATAAGTTGCTAGGTCAATGGGAGAAAATAAAACCATCTTCTTTTTTCCTGTGGCTCCTATCTGTCCAAACTATCTGCCGTTTTTTCTGCAGGGTGGGGGAAAGTGTGCTTGGTTGCTAGGCAACCTGTGATTCCTCTGGTGATAGTTAAAGGGAGATCTGGAATTAGAGGTAAGATTTAGGAAAGGAGGAAGTTAAGCTTAATTGGCACATCTGCCAGGCCTTCTCAAATGGGTAGTCTAGATGCTTAAGTCTGTTCTTAGAGAGTGCAGAGGTATCTCTGATAAGGTACTTTCCTCCATCTGGGGATGGACCTGGCCAGATGCTGCCAATGACGATAATTACAGGGAGGCTTGAACTGGGGTTCTGGCTGTGCACAGCTGTCAGTGCACGAGGTTATCTAAATATTCCTTTAGTAGAGGGGAAATGGTGCCCAATAAATGATGGAAAAGCTACAATAACACACAAGAAACTCATAGCAGGAAACGGCTGATAATCAAAAGCCAAATATTACCAAGGCTCCTTGAGCCTCAGCTTGACCTCTGGAAGGCCCTTGGCTACTTCCAGGTATTAGCTTTGTCATCATCAGCTGAAATCCTACTGTGTATATTTTTGCAGCTTGTAGCATCAAATTAAAGGAAAAGGAAATGCAGGTAAGCAACCACACTTGAACTCTATGGATGTTAAGGACAATATGGCACTTTGGGAGTTTTTTTACTTGTGTTTGAACAGTTTGAATATGTAAACCTCAACAAGGCTGATTTGTGACTTGGAAAATCCACTAAAATTCATTGATGCCTGTTATGTCCAAAGAAAACTCCAGTTCCCAAAACTCCAAGGGCAGGCACAGATATCCGGAAATAGGCTCAACCTGGACTTTAGGAGGATTTCTGGAAGGTAGATAGAAGTCAACATTCCTCAAAAACTTGTGAAGCTCTACCCAAAGGTGTCATTTCTCTTATGACTGGCAGTAGAGAAAATGGCTGCCTGTGGTGCGTATTACCATAATGAGGCACATGCTAGCCTCCAGGCTCCTTCAGTGTCACAAGTACTTGTTATGCATTTCAAAGTCTATGCTAGTGTCCTAGGTCCTCTCCCCTCCTCCCCAACCCTAAACTCCCTCTAGTTCACAAGCATCCCTTCCCACAGCTTCTCAATCTCTTTATAAAACTCTGTCTTTATGTCTCTGTCTCCTCCTGTCTTCATGTTCCTCTCCCTCTCTCTGTCTCCTCTGTCTCCTCTCTCTCTCTCTCTCTCTCTCTCTCTCTCTCTCTCTCTCTCTCTC
>CABHPP010129370.1:0-37073 GCA_902168425.1 Peromyscus attwateri
TTTGTTTAACTCTGTGAAGCTGTGTTACTTTACCTGTCTAAAACACCTCATTGGTCTAATAAAGAGCTGAAGAGCTAATAGGTAGGTAGGAGAAAGGATAGGTAGGGCTGGCAGGCAGAGAAAATAAATAGAAGGAGAAATCTGGGAAGAAAAGATCGAGTAGCCAGAAGAAGAAAAGGAAGACATCAGGGGCCAGCCACCCAGCTACACAGCCATCCACAGAGTAAAAAGTAAAAATACATATACAGAATAGAGAAAGATAAAAGCCAAGAGGCAAAAGGTAGATGGGACAAATTAAGAAAAGCTGACTAGAAACAAGCCAAGCTAAGACTGGGCATTTATAAGAATAAGTCTCCCTGTGATTCTTTGGGATCTGGGTGACAGGTCCCCTGAAAAAGCAAAGAGTAAAAAAACCAACTACATTGGTTGCCAGAACTTCTTTTTGTAGTGAGCAGCAGTTAATGAAGAGTCATAACTGGTCAAAGAGCTGAGAAAAAAAATTGACTCTTGATGTTCAGTCCTAAATGGGGTATCTATATTAAGCTCCTACCCAAGGCTTAGGGAATATCCCAAAAGAGGGAGCAGAAACAAAGTAAGAGTCAGAGGATAAGAAAGAGTGTCTTCTGGACATTGTGCTTGTGAACTCATCAAGCTAGTCAACATTTCAACGTGGATGGAGAGGGTGCTCACAAGAACCTACCACTACCTGAAGAGCTATTGGCAGTCGATGACTACTGGGTAAGGGAGAGTTGATTTTTTTTTCTGGAAGTGTGGTCTGTGGTAGACTGCCCATGCCCCTGTGGAAGCCCCCCATCCCTGTACATAGTGGCAGTACTAAAGGACTTAATGAGTTATAATAACAACCAAGGACAAGAAGGTGACAAGGGGAGACATGTTGTGAGGGTCCAGGAAGGAGGAGGGGGAGTGGATAGACTCGAGATACTTTACATACATTTGTGAAATTCTCAACAGAATAAATACAAATATTTAACAGGTACAGACATAGGTAAGGACTTTGTAAATAAGATTCCACTAGTTCAAGAAATAATTGCAAGTATTATCAACTGGGCTTATAGAATAAAAGACTTCTGCACATCAAAGGGAAAAAATGAACAGAGTGGAGAGACGGACGGAAGAATGGGCGAATAGCTTTACCAGCCACTCAGCTGGTAGGATAGTAACATTCCAAATACTTAAAGAGCTAAAAAATTTAAACACCAAAAGAGAATCATGCAACCAATAAAGCAGGCAAATGCTCAGAACAGACAGTTCTTGAAAGAAGTACAATAAGTACTGGGAAATTTTCCAGCACCTGTAGCCATGAGAAAAATGCAAGTCAAAGGCTATTGTGATCCCATCTCACTCAAGTCATAATGGCCTTCATCAAGAAGGTGAGTAGCACCAAATACAGGTACAGATGAGAGTGTGGGAGTAGCTCATATACACCATTGATAAAACTATAAACTCATCTAGCCAGTTTGTAGATCAGTATAGGAATTCAAAAAGAAAAAAAAAACTAAAAATAGAGCTAGCATATGATCCAGATTTACCGCTCCAGAGTACATGCTCACAGGAAAATGCAGCACACTCATAGCTACCATTGTACTATGTATGTATAATAATCAAGTTATGGAATCAAGTGCATAGCAACAGATGAATTTAAAAATTCAGCACAGCACATACACACACACACACACACACACACACACACACACACACACACCACAAGTATTTCTTCACCACAAAAAAAGAATAAAATCATTTTATCTGTAGGAACAATGATGGAACTAGAAATCATCATGTTAAGCAAAATCAGCCAGACTCAGGAAGACAGACACCACATGTTTTTGCTCATGAACTGAACGTAAGGATAAAAGATATGAAAGTAGAAGTAGAAAGAAGGTCGGGGAATGCAGAAGAAGGATAAAGGAGAATGACTTATGTTGACTATCATTATTATGTACATGACAGTGTCATAATGAAGTTTATTTTGTACAATGAACATGTTAAAAAATAAGGAAGGAAGAGAATGAGAGAAGGAGGGGATTGGGGAGGGAGGGGGGAAGGAAAGAGGAAAGGGTGGAAGGCAGGAAGCCAGAAGGGAGAAGCAGCAGACCTGTAGTTAACCAGATGCTTGAGTTACTAGATAAGGCTTTTTAAATGGCACCAGAATGACATTTTGAAAAACACAAGAATTCAGCTTAAAGAGTAGAGAGAATATGGTTATGAAAAATTAAGTGGATATTCTGGAATTGAAAAATACAGTAACATGAGTTGAATCATTGGAAATGGATGAAGGAAGGATTGTTGAACTATTAATAGAGCAATAAAAAGATTCCAATCTAAGCATGAATAATGGTAGGGAACATAATAAATAGCAAAAAATATATGATACATATTGCAAAGTGCCTAATATATGTATAGCTGGAATCTTACAAGGAAAAGAGTGTTTCTGTAGAGTCCATATTCAAATTGATAATGACAAACAGTTATCAAAATGGAGGAAAGATATCAATCTGCAAAAATCCCAATAAACAAACAAAAAAGTACAACTTAGTTACACCAATGAAACTACTGGAGATGAACAATGAAGAGAAAAATCTTAAGTGGGGGCAAAGTAAGATTTATCACCCAAAGGCAGCAATAAGACTGGCAACCTACTTCTGAAAAGAAATGATGGTGCCTAAGAGACAATGTGACGCCATCTTATAAAGTGCTAAAAGAGAATGGCAACCACTATAGAAGTCTGTACTCTAGGAAAATATCCTTCAAAACTGAAGGTGAGATAACTTTATAGACAGAGAGTAGGGAAACTTACCAAAATAGATGTGACGCAAACACAAATGTGAGTTGTTAAGGTAGAAAAGGCAATCTCAGAACGCAATGTGAGGGTACAAAAAGAAACAAAAAGCATGTAGATGAGTCTCAATTAATCTTGACCACATAATGGAAAAACCATAGAATCTGGTGATGTTAAAAATATATGAACAATAAAAATGCCTGTCAGTAATAACATGAAAAGTAAGAAAAAGTAAACAAGACACCAGTCTAAGGTTCTATCATTTTCTGTGTTCTGAAGTATGAGTTGATAACAACCTGTATTAAATGATGCATGCTGTATTCAGGGTGGCATTTAACATCTTACTATCAAATTAGGAAAAACAAACAAGAAATTTCATTCTTCTTCCCTCTTTATTTTCATTTGGTATGAGGATCAAAACTTTGCTGGGCAGTGGCAGCACAAACCTTTAATCCCAACACTCAGGAGGCAGAGGCAGGTGGATCTCTGAGTTTAAGGCCAGCCTAGTTTACAGAACAGAGTTCCAAGACAGCCAGGGCTACACAGAGAAACCCTGTCTTGAAAAAACAACAAACAAGCAAAACAACAACAAAAACTGATGCTTCTCCTTGTACTGCACAAGCTGGTCATGGTGGCACATTTCTCTAATCCCAGCGTTAGAAGGTAGAGATAGGAGGCTCTCCTGTCTCCTCAGGTCAGCCTCAGCAATACAGAGAGTTCAAGGCCAACCTGTGTTTTATGAGACTGTACTTTTTAAAAAATCAAACAAACAGAATCTCACATATGCTAGGTGATCTCAGTGTCACTGAACCACACCCCAGCCTATGAAAAAAAAATCCTAAACAATGCAAAAAATAATGAAAGAACATAAATGTGATAGAGTGAATAGAAAAAAAAATAAGGTAGTTTGTATTAAATATAAATTGACTCAGTGTACCAATTAAAAGATATAATTGTCTGATGGATGAAAAATTCATTTAGGAAAAAGTATAACTAATTGAAAGAAATGATATTTTTAAATCCAGCTATATCAAAATATAGTTAAAACAACTATATTAGCCCTTAAAATAGACTTTAAGACAAGAAATAGTAACATATAGTATAATTACCAGTATTAACACAATAGAGAGATGAAATCACTCTCAATTTATGGGCATTTAATTTAAAAAAATAGCATTAAAATATATTACATTAAAATATATAAAGCAAAAATGGAAAAACTAAAAAAATAAACATCATACACAAATTCACATTGTATTGTAAGACCTCAGCAAATCTTTCAGTAGCCAACAGGACAGGTGTTCAAGAAGAAAAATAATTACTAATATAGGCGAGCTGAACATAGTCTGATATAACCTAGTTATAACCCAGCAATCACAAGATAAATTCTTTCAACTGAACTTTTAACCAAATTGATCGTAATACAAGTGTCAAGATTAATGAAAGGATTGAAATCATTCAGTGCAAATTGTGACCACAGAGATCTTGAAAGTTATTTTTAAAACACTGGAAATCAATAACTAGGCCAAAGAGTCAGCTAACTCCTACAGGCTGCCCTCTGACCCCTACACAAGCCCCATGATGTGCACGTGCGTTGTGTACATGTACACACACACACACCTAAAAACTTCCTCAAAGAAAATATATGAGACACAACTGAAGCAATTTTTGGAGGAGAGCAGATAGCTTTACACATGTATGTTAGAAAAGAAAACTGCCTAATGTTGTCTACTACTGTATCTTGTAAACATAGAAAAAGGGTAAAAGTCAAAAGAAAATCATCAGCAAGAGTTGATTCTTTGGAAAGATTAGTGAAATTGGCTTTTAAAGAACAAGTTGAGCAAGAAAAGAAGAAGATATAAATCATGAATATAACAAATGAAAGAAGGGTGTCACTGAAGTTTGCATGAATTAAAAATTGAATAATATAACTTTATGGTAAATTTTATCCCAATTGACTTGATAACTCAGATAAAATAACCAGTTGGGGTAGGGATGCATAGCTTACCAAGATTGACAAAAGAAATAAAAATATATATATAGTCATAGGTATTTTTTTAAGCTGAATTAGAATTAAGATTGTCTAGGTCTCATAGCTCCACTGGTGAATTTTGTCTAATATTTAAGTAAAAATCATAACAATCTTACACAGAGTTTCAGAATATAGTGGAGAAGGGATACTGGTCAACCCATTTTATAAAGCCAGCAAGACCCTGGTAACAATACCAAAATCATTATAAGAAAATTATACATTAATACCTCTCACTCACATTTATTTAAAAATCCTTAAAATGTCAACAAGTTATGTATCATAATGTATAAAAGATAAGTACATCATGGTAAAGTGACATTTGTCCTAGGATTGCAAGGCTCGTTTAACAGCAAAATCAATCATTGTAATTCACTGTGCTAACAGTTTTATTTAAGCTGTTACTTGTTTGAGCAGAGGCAAGAAGATCATTTTACAAAGCTTAACAATCACTCATGACTTAAAAAAAAAAAACTAGAAATACAAGAAAACTACTTTCACCAAATATAGGGCATGTATCTTAGTGGAAAAATGAAAGTCTACTAAAGTCATCCAACAGCAACGGTGTCCCTAATATTGGAACAAAGCAAGGAATTCTCTCCCCACACTCACTGCATCTATGCAGAGTTGAGCTAGATGTCCTCACCAATGAGATAAGACAAGTTAGAAAGAAAGAAATAAAGGGAGGGAGGGAGGGAGGGGGGAAGGAAAGGAAAGGAAAGAAGGAAGCAAACAAGCATGATTGCTGGTAATGAAGATAGCAGCTATGAAGAGATAGATGAATGTGTGAAGAGATAGATTGTGTTTACAGAAAATTATAAGGAATCTGAAAAAATTATAATTTGTATGCTTAAAAGTATGCTAATATATTAAAATCTGGGTAAGCTGTTACTATCTGAAAAGATGAACAAGAAACTGGTAGCAGTCATTAAAGATTTGTGAATGAGGTTTATGAACTCATAACCAGAAGAGTCGAGAATGAAAGAGACTTTTCCTTTATGAACTGTTTAAGTTATTGGTAATTGAACATAGTCAATTTTTTACCATTTTGAATATAACTTATTTTTTGGAAAGATTGGTCAGTGCCTTATCAATGACTAATGATGAACACTTCAGTTTCTGTACCCTTCACACAAACTGTGATCGAACTCCTCAGACCACAGATGTCATCAACATGACGGTCATTCCAGAATTATATCCATTTGAGAGAAATAAAGTAAATAATACATAAATGATTTGTAGCCAGAAGTCAAGCTCATATTAATATATAACAAAGCAATGTTTACTATAGATGCCTATATAATGCTTTCTCATTGTACCTTATAGTCGCATAGCTAGGTAAATATTCCTTTCCCTTAACTCTCTTAAATACTAAACAATACACCAAAATAGTAACAATAGGAATAATAAAATCTAACATGTATTTAAGGCTTGTTATTTAAGATGCTGCACCAAATTCTTTATGTCTATTATTTCAAAGTGTAATATCCATAATTCTGGCAATAGAGAAATAAGAGGTTAGAGGCCAGAATAATTAAGATTAAATAGAAATTCTCCAAATAGCCTTAATTCTGTATTCTTTGTAGTTTGGTATACTGTAACAACATTTGAGTATCATGATGGCTGAGTGAGTGGGTGAGTGTGTGTGTTTGTGTGTGTAATGCAAATCTTGGAGATTATAGGTGAAAATCAGCAGAATTTACAACATGATTAAATACATTCTAGGTCAGCCTTATGCCACTAAGTAGAAAGTTGAGCATATGCACAGATCAAATTTAGACTATCTTCAGATAATTTAAACAAAAGATAAAATTTTAACCCAAATTATGAAAGTAATTTGGACTATCTACCTGCTAAGGAAATCAACAAAATCTTCTGTCTATGTCTTGCTTTATCCTTTGCTAATCCTTTGAAACCGTGAGGAATAGTACAAATATGTTATCAGTTCTGAATCCACCCAACAGACTCATTCACTGTTTGTCTATCGCTGTTGATTGTAAACATGCATTAATCGATACTCATAACTTCAGCATTCTGAAATGTTAGACACCCCAGTAATCATTACCCCGAGAATTAACCGGCACAGCAATGATCAGGCCTCCTTAAGCAGCGAATGATTCCATCTGCTCTTAGCAACATAGTCTGCGGTAGCACCAAGAATTCCTTCTTCCACAAATACCTGGACCAGGAGGCATTCTACTGCATCCCAAAATAGTAGCTGTGCTTTTGGCTTCTGAGCTGAAGACAGCTGAGGGGGGAGGAGCAGGCACCAAGTTGCTGCTTTCCTCTGCCTCAGACCTACAGGGCCTGTCTCAGTGTTCATCTTGGTGAACCCTGATGGCTCTCTGGATCAGGAGCCCACACCTGGGGACCAGTGGAGCAAAGATGGCTTCTGACAGCTTCCTGTGCTACAAAATGCCATGCAGTGGCTGAGTAGCCTCCTCTTCATGGATTCTCTCTTCTCCCCTCCCTTCCACATCCATGCCCTTGTTTAGTCCCAGCTTCCATTAGAAATGCTATTTGGGCAGCAAATTTCACAGATTGGATCCATCTCAATGCTGTCATGCAAAGAAAACACGTCTGTCTGACTCTTCATTTAAAATAAGGGAAAAATTGAAATAGCAAAATGCTGTAGTCGCTCTGACTGTCTCCTAATGAACCTGTTTGTCCCATGAGCTGTAGTGAGGAGCCTCTCCTTGGGAAGAATTCTTTGTGCATATTAATATTATGCATGTTTTCCATGTGACTCCTTCTCACTTGCCCTCACCCCATCCTTTGAATTCATTTAAATAAAAATAATTTATGTGGACATTCCTTCAGTCAGGATTTTCTCTTTCTCTTTCTTAAAGACATCCATAACATTCAGTTGATGCTTTGCGTCCAAACCAAGTCGTTAGCCTTTGCATGTCATTAGAGCTTTATAAAGAACCACAGCGACACCTGCGTGTACCGCAGCGCCAAGAGATAGAAAAAAACACCGAAAACAAAACTCCACACTGGCTTGGAGGCTGGCTGGCTCTCTCCCCAGCAGCCCCCGCCACCACCATGGATAGGAGTAATTGTACAGTGCAATCACATCATGCCTCATCTGAATATTCATAGCAGAGACAAAGCTTTGGAGGATAAGGGAGGAGCGGGGATAATTTAAATATAAACCAGCATCTCATTTCCAAATCAAGTTGTGCAGTTACACTGTGACCAGGATTCAATATTAAACCAACATTGTTCCACAGTTTGAAAATTGGAAGTGAAGAAGACAGAAGAGGAAAGGTCTCGGGAAAGAAAGGGTGGCGGCACATTCTCACTCTCGACCGAGGAAAAACAAGGAAGGACGGTAACAGAATAAAAATCGTTAAAGTGGTATTTGAAGAGTCACCATCAGTGGCTAACCAGCTGCTATTTTACCAAGAATGAAACAGCCTATTGAGGGAACTTTAAAAGCCCTCAATTAATATGTTGTGCATGTATACGATCTACAAAGAACTCACTGTATTCTCCACCGCCGGTACCCCCAGTACTCACATATTCCCTAACCACCACCTTCCTTTTCTGTCAGGTGCAGGGGAAGGATCAGAGCTATAAAATAATTAATTAACCACTTCAAAAGTGACAACACCCATCTTCACAATGAAAGGATAAAAACAAACACATACAAAAGGTGACTTCATTAATGAGGGATAAATTACCAATGGCTTCTTCACTCTCTCTAGTTCATTACCCCCCAAATGGAACAAATATAATCCACATGTTAAGATTTCTTGTCTTCTTTCTTTGTTTTTAGCATGATGCTCTTTATTATTTTTTAAGTGTTGGTATTTGTAGAAGCCTCTGCCACTGCATTCCCCAAAGAGCTACTAGTTTCAGCCCACTGGAGTTTATATTCCTTTAATTGTCTAGTGCAGGGACATTACTGCTGTTTTTAAAAATATACCGCTCTGCAGGAATTAGAAGAAGCCAAGGTTGTATCCAACTTCAAAGGTTTCCAAGTCATAATGATTTTAGCAAAAGCAGAAGACACATCATGGAACAAGCCCCTGTTTGAAGATAAGCATCATAGGGATCTTTTTTTCCTTCCCTGTCTCCCCAACTTTGTACTTCTCCTGGCTCTGAGTGCCCCCTTGCTAACATGGCTTAATGATATGCAAATGAAATATGCATAAAACCATTCTACTGTATGATGATTAAACACTGGAGACATTAACCGCGGAGGCTTCACTCTGTAATAATCCTTCCCGACCATCCACTTTGATTGCGGAGTTATGGACACCCGTAGCAGTTGGCAGAGAGAGTGAAGAGAGAAGGAAGGAAGGATGCAGGGGCACATCACCCATCTCGGTGCTTCTCCCACTCCAGAAGAGCCCCCCCAACCTTTGTACTGCACTCCTATCGCTGCCTTTTGTAATCCATCCGTGCAGTCGCACCAGAGCGATTAACGGGGGGAAAAAAAACAAAACCTTTTCTCTTAATGTTTCAAAGCTCATTAGCCAAACGATTATTCCTCATTAACAGCGAAAGCTCATTCATTAAAAGGAAGAATATGCCCAAAAGATGCCAGCGCGGTTAATCCTGAGTCCCGTAACTGGTCTGTAAATCCCACACTACTTGTATATTCCATGCGAAAGGGGCACGCGCCAATCCACAGTTTTAAAAAAAGGAACAAAAATGAAAACAGTTTGTGTGTTTTGTAAAATCCACAAGAGCAGCAATTAATATTCCCATTGAATGACTTTATTATTTTTTGTCTCTCTTTTGTTTCCAGCGCCTGCCCCTGGCTCAGCGCCCGGTGCCAACAGAACACCTTCAGGATTCACAGCAACGCAGAAACCGTGAGTACCAGCCGTTCCCTCCAACCATTTTGCAGGTTGTCTTTATTTTAAGCACCTAAAACAGAGACAAGCCTCTTCCCCCTTCTCCTCAGCATCATGCCACCAGGGTTTCCTGAGTAGCCCCTTCCAAATCCCTCTGCCTTCAAGTTTGTGCATGTCTGTGTGGCATCCCTCCTCCTCCTCCTCCTCCTCCTCCTCCACTCCCATAGTGGATCTTGTAAAAGGGCTTCAGATCGGCCCCATTCATCTCCCTGGTGATAGCAGTGAATGTAGATAAATCTCTGGCTGCCTGCTTGCTGCTCCAGTATGATTTTTATTTTGTCTTCTGTATATACCTGGATTAGAGAGAGTGGGATGTACACACACACACATACATGCACATACATGTATCACCTCCTCTTTCCTCTGCCATCCTCTCCTAGTTCTCAGACATGCATACATCCCACATGTGTGTATATGCAAAACATATACACCTATATACGTACCCATACCTATAGCATGAAAATAGACACATCTCTAAGCATTCAGTTTGTCAGAAAGTATGTGTATTTGTATACACATATAGCCTTACACACATTTATCTATATGCAATCGATGGCTGCCTGTTTTCACATCTACCCATGTATAGCTCCTCTTAAATATTCCCTGTTTTTTCTCAGCAGAGGCTGTGTGCAGTTTCTATCCAGGATTGTAAAAGAAGTATTCTTTCCTTATGATTTCTATTTGTAGACCTTTATGCTCCCATCTCTGCCTTCTTCGGAGCTGTAAAATTGGCATCTTTCCCTGAGGTTTTCCGAATGGCAAGCGGCACCGGCTGTGGCATGCATTCATGCCGCTTCCTATGGCATTTCTCTTCCGATGTCTGCTTTTCCTCTTTGTTTGTTGTTGACTAGGCTGAATGGTGTTTGTTTTTTTTTTTTAGTTAATTATAAACGAAGTTGAATAGCAAATAAGCCAGTAGCTTGTCCCCTCAAAAAATTTTAATGAAAAAAAAAACAAAAATAGCCCATACAAGTGCCTTCTGCTGCAACAGATGCCCACATCACCCTTGGCATGGGCAAACGGACAAACAATTTTGGTGGTTGATAATTTTTTCTGATTGTTGCTGTATCTGTTGTTTGTTTTCCTTGTTTCTTTTTGATTTTTCAAGATGTCCAGGATCCCGGCCTCTGCTTGGAACGGAGCAGTGTCATGGCGGAGACAACGGCCTTTGTCTTGCTGGGTGTGAAAACATCCGCTGTGCTGGCTCGACTGCGGCAGAATCAAGTTTAAATGAAAAAAGTGATTAAAGTCAGCTTTGTGCTTCTTTGGTGTGGAAGACCCCCAAACCCCAAGTAGCCGACTCCCAGGGTCCAAGGAAGGGCTCAGAGTTGGAGCAGCGTGGGCTGTAATCCTGGCACTTGCGCCTCGCGTTGCCGCTTGCTGTTCGCTCCTGGGGGTCTGGATAATCTCCCTTGGTTTTACCGCACTGTCTGGCCCGCATACAGGGCCCGGTAACATATACCCGCTGCTGCTATCACACGAAACTGTGGCGTTGCCCCTGAATGGATGGCACTGTGCCAACTCTTCTGCCATCCGCCCTTGCAGCTTTTCTCTCTCCTCCCGCCCTCCCCTTCTTCTCCTCCTCCCGTCGACTTGACGTTAATTAACACACGGGTTAATTGATTTTAAAAGCCGAAGAATTACAGTTAACTTTTCCCACAGGGTACAGACGCCAGCCGCTTGGCACACTCTGCCTTCCGCACTGGTGCAGGGGGGCAGGGAAAGCCCGCAGCAAAACTAGCAACTGCTGAGGGAGCGTTGCCTGCTTATTGGAGTAGAGCGGCTAAAAGCCGACGTGGCACTGCCTCATCCTGTACAGTATATGGAGCCATTATATGTTCTGTCAAATAGTCAGACACAACCCTGGCTTTCCTCTGCCTTCCTTTCCCAACCTAGAAAACCCCTTCAGAAGTTCTTCCAGAGATGGGGTAAGCCCCTCCCCAAGACCATTTATCTCCTCCATAAAAGGCTTCTTTTCTAGTAATAACAAAATAATGGTGCCTTTAAGACTTTTTTGAATTGTTGTTTTTTTGGTTTCACAAAAATTTCCCTGAATAGCATAAGTATTAAGTTGTATGAAGTTTTTTTCAGTATCTGTTTTATTTTGTTTCCATTCCTCTTGGCCAGATTAGGTTATTTTGGGTAAAGGATTTCAGTGAGAAAGTACATAGTATAATTAAGAACAAAATTCCTACCAAGGTTCTTTGTTATTGTGTGTGTGTGTGTGTATCTTTGCTTGCCATCCCCTTTCCCAGAGCCTCTGTGGAAAATAAAAGCAGTTGGTATTGCAGTTGAGAAGGAGTCAGGCAAGGCTGGGAACTTAATGCTTTTACCTTTTCATGCTTTCATTTTATTTCATTTTGTTTTTTAAAAGCACACAGCAAGTGAAGCGACAAGAGGAATCCATTATGCAAATCATGTCACTTTGCATAATGTCTCATGACTGGAATATGCAAATGAGCTGTATAATTTATGAGTGCCAGTGTCTGTCTAAAAGTGTTTCACATAATTTACAAAGTAAGCCTGAGACAGGGTGAAAGCAGCTCTTCCAAGTCCATTGCCAGGAAAACTGCATTTTCCTGTAAGTGCCTCTCATACTGTCCTCAAGAGCTGTGCAAGAGATTAAGGCTCCAAGTGTTCAAGAAACACAGAAATCCTCCCTGCCTAAAAGTTTGCAAGAAACTTCAACTACAATGGCACAGTTTTTAGATTCTGTCTTGGAAAGAAACTGTTAAAGCCAAATTGCCATTTGTATCTAGGTTTTCTTTTGGGAGTCCAGGAATGTCTGAGAGGAGGACCTACCGTATGTGCCTGGTATGTGAAAGCAGGGGAGTGGGCGTTCACAGTCCAGTTGGGTTTATGTGCTTTGCTCTGTACACCATTTTATGAATCATAGGCTCAGGAGTCAATCATCTTGTGAAGATAGAAGGCAACTTTCTGCCTTCAAAGGAGAAATACTGCCTGTCCAAAGCTAGGTTTGACAAGTCACTTTAGTTGACCACTCTATATCACTCTTCTTAACAACTATTCTTTTGAGATGACTCAGCTCTTTGAGAAGTCATAACATCTTTAATAATCCAATACAGTCTGGCCTTATATTTTCATTATCATTACAAACTCTACAGAAAAGATACCCCAAGCTATCTGTCGTGACGGTGCGTACCATAGGACTGATCATGGCAGGCTTGCCACAAAGCTTCCTGATGAAAATGAGTCCAAGTCAGCTCTGAAAGATGAAGAAAGATCAAATAAAAAATGAGAAAGTGTTTTTCACGCAGAAGCTTTGGCCAGCAAATACCTTTGTTCATTTGCTAGTGCCTCATCTCTTAGGTCATTAGTCTGTGTACTTGTATACCATTGATCTCATAATGAAAAGTACTCTGTAACTACTATTAGAACATTTTCTGTATAAGATCTCAACTCATTCCAACTTTATACACTGAACCATCAAAATTCTGGATGCGACCTTGTGTGATATCCTCCTTTTAATATCATTTAAGAAAATAATGATAGGAAAGATGACACACCCAGAAGAACAGAATGCAAACTCTTTACTAGTATAATGGAACATTAAGATGAACTGCCCTGTGATCTACAAAAAAAAATTAGAAATATTCAAGTCAGGAAAAATAAACTCTCTAGTCCCTCCCCTCCAAAAAAATTGGAACACAAAGCAGTGAGAATGCTCTCTGGAAAATTTTGCATGTAGAATCAAGTATTTCTAATGACATGCATTTAAGAGGCAGTGGTAAATTAGAAAATATGTTAATGGAATGCAAATGAAAACACATTAGAAAATTTCTAAGATGCAGTTAAGATGTGCTTGGAAAGAAAAAGCTTTTGTGATTTACTCTAGAAGCCAGAAAACTTTTGGGTCATTAAGTCTCCACTTGAGAGGAAAGGAACCTGAACCAAATGTAAAAAAGATATGTCAAACTTCATCAAAACTGAAAACACTTGCTACTTCAATGGAATAAAATAATGAAAAAAAAAAGCTACAGACTGGGGAAAAATATTTGCTACCAATGATAAAGTTTTTAAAAAGCCACAAAAACTAATCAACCTAAACCAGACTTAAAATAACAAAAGCAAAGAAGAAATGTAGACTTTAAAGTGTGTAGAAGCAACTGAACTGTTAGTAAAAAATGTATACTGTAAGAAATGTTCAAGAATGCTCCCCAAACAAATGGCAAATTATACCAAGTGAATAAAAAGCACTGGAAATGGTAATTGTCATTGCCATGTTTTAAAACTTTTATTACTTAAATGTAATTAAAGATAATTTAGTCTAAAGCAAAATAATAATAATAATTTTTATAACAAATGTAACTTGTGACAACAAAAGCTGTTGAAAAGAAAAATGGAAGCATTCTGCCCTGAGTTGCTTCTATATGTGAGTAGTTCAATGCCAGTATTACCCTGAGTGGACTCTAATGAGTTACAGTTGCATATCTTAAAAATAGAAAGCTAAAATTAAGCCATGATTAATAGGCTAAAAGAGAAAAAGTTGTCACCAAATATATCCATCTAATCAATGACAAGATAATAGACTTAATCTTCATTAATTATATTAAATGTAAATGGCCTAAATATTCTAAATGACAAGATATGCCAGATTGCATAGAAAACCAGTATGACACAAATAAATGCACCTTTTTTTTTACATTCTACTTCCTCTATTTCAGAATCTTCAGGGTTTTCTCCCAAACATACTTTGCCAGTTTCTACTGAATACTTTAGGCAAGTGCTACCAGATACTCTAGGCATCAATCTCCCTTCTGTATAAACAGGTCCAATATTTCTCCTTGGGTCTATTCAAGATTTAACTGTGGTTGTTGCTCTGGTGGCCAACGGGTGAAATGAATTCAGGTTCTGAAAACAGAAAACATTCTGTAAGGCAGCAGCCTCCCTTGAAGCCTTTGCATTGTCAGAGGCATGACACTGTCCCCTTCTCCCAAAAGGGAGGAATAGTCCCTTTCAGAGGCCCAAAAGATTCCAAGTAATCTTATTCAAGGCTTAGGGTAGCAAAGATGACTTTAATGAAAGGTCAGTCTTCTCTTAAATTCTGATGCTCTTACAAGCCACATTCAAGTCTCTAACTGTACATTTAACTGTGTCAAATGACATTCTTTTCTGTAGGTTGCTTAATCAACCAAACTGATCATTCTCTTTCTTTATTAAATCATTGGTGCTCAGCAGCAATGGACAAGTCCAGTGGCTCTAGTACTCTCTTCATTGCTCTGATAAACCAGAGATATTACACACCAAATTCCTTCTCTCTGTCATAGCCACATTCACCTAAGGCTGTGACAGCCAGTCAAGCCTTCAGCACTTTTTCCAGATTATGCCCCCAGTGATCACTCCTAATGAAAACTTCCCCAGGTAGACTTCAGTAAAGACAGAGACCAAAACATTTTTTTTACAACTGATGTAAGACATTATTCTTAGCCTGGGAGATTTCTGTAAGGAAAGACATGAAATAAGATGAACAAAAAGTTTTGCAAATGTGTAGATAATGGTAGAAATCTAGCCTCACCTTGAGTTTGTAGAGCATTCTGGAGCATGTGTTGTTTACTAAAAAAAACAGCTGACCTGTTGTACCCCAACATTACTCAGCTACTGACTCTGGGCTTCCACCTGTGATGCTGTACATCCCAGACATTCTAAATAAAGTGCTGTACCAAGGGCGATGTGGTTTTAATCAGCCAACTGCAGTCCTCTGAGAGGCAAGTGTAAGCTAGTATGCTTTAGCAGTTGAAGGAGAGAGTTTGTCTTGCTGAAGAAGATCTAGGCAGAGCCATGGCAGTTGCAATAACCAAGTTACTAATAAATGTGAAAGCATGTTTTTATTTATTTTAAAATTAAAGTACACCAAGATATGTTCATTGTGCATTTAGAAAGAAAATATACACTCTGCAATTAAGCGTAGGATTCTAAAAGGTCTGGTTGATAGTTACTCAACATCTGCAAGTTTTCTGATTCAGTGTTAAAGCCTTTAGTTATGAGTAGAAGCCTTTTCATCTGTCTTTGATTTCTGTTTCATGCATTTTAAGGTTCTGTTATTAGGTGTATGTACTTAAAACTGTAGTGTATTATTACAGAAATGAACCCTTCATCATTGTGAAATACTTTTTCATCATCCCTGGTAATCCTTGTTTTGAAATTTACTTTGTATGATATTAATAGACTAATAAATAATCATTTTCCTATAATATCTTCCCCCTCTAAAGCCTAATACATTAATGGCAAACTTATTAGAAGAAGTAGCAAGTAGGCAAGATAAAAAATGAAGGTGTGGATTTGGGACAGGTGTGAGGAAGGACATCGTTGGAACATGCTTGGCTTTCTGTCATAAGAAAGATATTTTTGCATGTAGATGGTCATAACATGGGTGTCTTTCTGCTTTAATAATTCATGTGCTTTTACAAATGTTTTATAATTGATAATGGAAAAAGTCTTAAGTAAAAAAGTGTTCATCGTAATATGCATTCAAAGACTATTTACAAAAAGTTAACCACATATGTTGTTAAAAAGGGAAGGAATCTCAGATAACCAAAAGGTAATAATTACTCCAATTATACTTTTTCAGCAGCACATAATCATATTGGAAATCAACCATAAAAAGTATTTTTTTCACATCCCAATGAATAGAATATATAATATAATTGACTAAAAACTGTAGAATTAAATGTCTATGTGTCAATCTTCATTGATATAAAAATATTAAATAAGTAGATTCAAGCAAAAAGACAACTCTTCTTCACAGTAAAATTCCAAAGAGCAAATGTTGAAAGATAATAATGAAATTAGAAAATCATTTGGTAAACATCGGAAAAATAACTGCAGTCAGTAATCATAAACAAATGCTAAAATTAGTGAGTCATTTGTTTCTTTAATGTCACCTCAAGGTACCCCACTTTGGAAATGGGAAATATGGGGGTTGTCTACTTGGGGAGGTGGGGACTAGATACAGAAGAAGGAAGGAAGAGGATTAAATAACAGTCATGATGTCTGAAAAAGTCATAAGGAATCATAC
This sequence comes from Peromyscus attwateri, assembly GCA_902168425.1. Taxonomy (NCBI): domain Eukaryota; kingdom Metazoa; phylum Chordata; class Mammalia; order Rodentia; family Cricetidae; genus Peromyscus; species Peromyscus attwateri. The sequence continues at coordinate 16,734 of CABHPP010129370.1, forward strand.
TATTAACCACCTACTTAAAATGGCTGTAATACACATAAGCCAGCAAATAAATATACATGTATATAGTTTAAATGAAATTTTACCATCGAAGCTAACAATATCCCCCAAGAGCCATAGATCATCTAACAAAAATCCCAACAGCAGGCATAAGAAGCCCTTTTTAGTTGTTGGCCAGGGTTGTCCAGGAGGCTCCCAAAATAGAAGCTTTTGGTTGGCTACCAGAGGTGTAAAGTAAGTCATTATTGCTGGAGACACCATGTATGCACTTCAGACAAATTGCCCAGGTCTCTTAAGCTAAATCCAACCTAAAAGCCTCCACCCTGAGGACTAGTTTTCATGGAACCAGGAGGCACTATGCAAGCTTCCAAAGGAGGGAAACAACCAGTATTCCTGTGCAGCTTTCACATCTGTGACCAACAATGTCAAGCATGACACAATAACCCAAAGGGTGCAGCTGTGGCACACGAACCTTGGCAGTAACCATCAGCTCTCTAATTGGACTGAAGACCTTGTACAGCTCGGCCCCAATGGATACATCTGCAGCACAGTTTCTGCACCTGACACTTGGGATCACAGCAGGAGAGCGGGCGGAAAGATTGTAAGAGCCAGAGGAATGGAGAGTTTGCTGTGAGATGGTTTCTCCCAGAAACATCAGAAGGTACAGCCATGAAGTCTTATCAGCATGGATGCCTAAACATTATGTGAACAAGGATAACACCAATAGAAATGCTAACATGGACAGGGGAAACTCATGAGGTCTCATCCTGAGACAAATAGTCTTTCCAGGGAAAAGCATACCAGTTGGTATCTAATACCAAATGATCAGCCCTGAAAACATATACATGTAATAACACTATATGGACTGAGCAGGTTGTATTTATGTATTTAGAATACACACACATGTAGATATGTAATAACAAGGAAAAAGAGACCATGAATTTGAAAGCAAGCAGGGGGGTTATGGGAGGGTTTTGAGGGAGGAAAGGGAAGGGGCTGATATAATGAAATTATAATCTTAAAGTATTTTTAAAAATGTCTCCCTGCAAGGTATAGGTTAATTACAAGGAAAAAAACTAGTGGCTTTAATATGGAAATCTTGGTAAACTATTTAACTGTGTTCAGAGGTAATATCATCTGGTATTAGAACACTAGAGACCTCCAAATAGTTCACATTCTCACCTGTCACCTTGAGCTGTCACTTTGGCAAATATGCATAACATCATTGCCATCGTGAAAAAAATTATACTATTCTAAACTTGGAGACACTGTATGAAGTAATAACTTCCCAGTGTTCTTCAGAACTGTGAAGGTCATGGCAAGCAGAAAGACTGAGACCTATGGATTGGTGGAGATTAAGGTGACATCGTAACTAAAGCAGTCCCTTCCTCCTATAGACACAGCTCAGTAAAGGGCTTGTCCCCACACTGAAACTCTAACTGCTGAAGTGCATCTTCTATAGTGTCGAAGTATAGTGTCGAAGTATACCAGTATAGAAAGGACTTCTCTGCCACCACCTCTTCATAAACCCTAGTCTGCTGGCATGCTTTTTTCCACTTATTTGGAGGTCAAGTCAGCCAGCTCCTCAAGGAAAAAATCCTGCTGGAGAAACAACGAAGTAGAACAAAGGTGTAAGAAATCTGTGGTGACCATCTACCCCAAACCACCTAGCTTTTGTTTGTGAGTGTGAACATACATAGATCACCATGTAGAAGAGAAATACTACAGTATGAACAAGAAGAGATGAGAAAACTGAGTCACTGACTCCAGAAATAAAGATGATACAAAAAGGAAAAGACAAAAACTTAAAGACCCAGAGAGAGGTGGAAGCAGGAGGGTCATGGTAATGTCAAGTGCTGCTTGGACAGCCTAGCCAACCCAGTGAGACCCTGACCCGAGGAAACAGCAACACAAACGGTAGAAAGGAGAAAACGGCAGGGATTCTTAAAGGCTAAGGTGAGTTGAGGACGTGGCTTAGTCAATAAAGCACATAACTGCCAAGTGTGAGTACCCTGGGACTCACGTTAAAAACCTAGGCGTGGTGGCAGATCCCTGTATTCTAAACAGTGCCAAGAAAGGCAGGGACCAGATGGCTAGCTCACATGACCTGTATATTGAAGTTCTATATCAGTGGGAGGGCCTGTCTCAAACAAAGATGGGAGACATTTGAACAGTGACACCAAAGGTTGTCTTCTGACCTTTGGAAGTATATTGTGTGCGCGCGCACAGACACACACACCAAACAAAAAGGTGTACACAAATGATAGTTAATACACAAAGACATGGCATGGCATCAGCTGAATAACATAAAAGGAAATTCCATATGGGATCAAAAATTTGAACAAATACAGAGGAGCTGGGATGTAGACATGAATTGCATTGCTAGTCTCCTTTTAAATCATTTCTTTGGGTTTTCTGTCACTTGAGTTTGAAAAAGGCATTTTGTTCTGTTTTTCCACTTCCTTCAGAAGTCATGAGCCTGTAAATGTTAATGATACCCAAAGTCTTTAAACTCAAATATAAAGTGGCTTTTGTGTAGCCCAAGACTTCTTTGTGTTCTGCTATTGAATTTTCCAAAGCTGAATGTTACTTATTTAGAAAAGAACAAATTATTTTAGGAGAATGAGACCTAAAGAGAATATGCGTCATTGCTCTCCACCCAGCTGCCGATCTCCAGGGGTAGTCGTTGCTGACACCTTGCCAGTTCTACACAAGCACAGCTCGCCTGCAAATGCTCAACATGGCTGGGATCAGATACTTTGCCACACTAGGCCTTTTTCACTCAATAGTAAAACTACTGGAATCTTTTTGTGACTGTATCTACACATTTGCCTCCCTTTAAACAATTGTGTAGAATTCCATAGTGTGAACACTTCATTGTGTAAGCAGCCATGAACCTGTAGGTTGTGTATGTTGCGTCTGAGATGTCCTTCAGTTAATTACACCCTCTTTCCTGTTAACTCTGTTCTCTTTTGATTGGCTTTTTTCAGTGCACTCATTCTCCTTTTTGGAGTGCTCAGGACATAATTTCTCCTGTGCTCCTTCTCTGTTAATTCTGCTTCTCAATGCTTGATCTTTAAATCTTAGGTACAACTAGAAATCTTTCATTTCCAGCAAATGGCTGCTATTTTCAGCACCTGCTGTCCAACAGTGTCTAGGAACAGTAGGGAAACCTGGCATCCGCAGCCTTGATGTTGGTGTTCTACAGCTGAGCAAGGAGCATCAAAATTAACAGAGTAGGACTTCTCTAAACTAAGACAGCTGGGACTTGTAAATGGTTAGTTAACTTTAAAAGTTGGGTATAGCCAGTTCTGACAAGATGTCAATACTTAAGCTCTTTTTTTCTTTGGAACATAAAACTGCATTCATTTACCAATCTTTAGATATAAAGTTGCTAAGATTTTGTTTTTTCAAATACAGGTAATTAAGTGGCATTCTGAATACTGTCACACACAAAAAATCACCTATTAAATACATGACATGCGGTCTTCTGTTTTGATTGCTCTAGTGAACATTGGAAAGCTGTTTGGGATGATTTGAATGGAAACTACCTTTAGCTAGTTACGATGGTTCCTCTCAACTTCTCCAGTGTCCCATGAATACTATGTCTGAGCTGTTAGTGATCACTCGATTGGCCTGTAGGAATCTTGCTCAGTGCTGCTGCTTTGGTAGGTCATGGTTCTCCTCTTGCACTTAGGTTTTATCATTCTCTGTGTCTATATAATATATATGTCAGTTATAAATAGCACTGAAGATATAAACGGAACTAATTGATCTTCAGTAATTTTTTTTATTTTGTTTTATTTATTTATTTATTCATTATTTATTTATTTATTTATTTATTTATTTATTTGCTCACGTGGAAGACAGATCGGGCCACACTGAAGAATAGCATATTAGCAATGAACTTTCAGCTAGATGGGTATCAGCCACAGTTCTCCAAAGCAGAGAGCCAGTGGCAAGAGACTGAACCACCTCTGTGGAACCAGCCAAGTTAATTTCTACTGCACGTTATCATTCAAGGAGTTCTGCAAACAGAACTAGCAGAGCTAGGGGACAAGTAAGGATACAAGAAAGTTCATGTGACTGTCTTTGCTTGGTTAATGCGAGTTATTTTCAAGTGTGAATTTTATATTTAATACACTTAGCTTTTACTGTTTTTATATTGGAAAGAAAATTGATTTTCTCCACCAGTGTCTATTTCCATTGATGAGACATGGTGGTTAAGACTGAATTTAATAGTGCAAACTTGCATTTTGTCTATGTGCATGAATACTGGTGATATATAACTTGCCTAAAACTAAGCAGCATTTTATTTTCACTTCAAATAATAAACACAGCTTACCTGAAACAGATCTTAAATCTATTTGTATTTCCGAAGTATTTTTGAGGATTCCATTTGGCAGCAAAACTAAAGCCAAGAAATAAGTTTGCACTGCTTTTTCTTAATACAGTAAATCAGTTGTAACCTCTTCTTTCAGTGGTCGTGAGATACTGCGGTAAAATGCTGAGATCATCTCCCTGTGTTCTCCAAATACCCCACTTCCTGGCCTTGCACACTGCCTAAGGGTTCAATAAGTAGGTTAATTCTTCCTTCAGGGTTGGCCTGAGGGTTAAAGTTCCTGATGAGCCAACTGGAGCTTGCAGGAGCGAAGAAGACGCACAGATAAAGTGTGTGAGATTGACAGGGAGCCCAACCATTAACACGCTACCAACTTCGCACAAGTGCTCTTCATTCTCTCGTCAGCTGTGTCTGTGGGCAAGACCAGGCTAGGTTTGGGTTTTGCTTATTTTACAGCCCAATTATACTAATGCTCTTTCAGCATCTGGCACTTGATTATTATGAAAGTATCTTCCAGTATTTTCATTCAGTTTTTTGGGTGGAAATTTTAGAATATATCCCTTTTTACTTTTTCATTTATTCAAAATCCAACTCCTCCTTTACCTTCTAATGAATAAGTGAAATAGAGGGAAGAAATATCATGATAATATTGAAAAGCTTATTTTTATTTGATTAAATATTTTTCTGTGATGTCTGTAAAAGTCACAATGCTGATCCCTACATCTGCAGAGTTCTTATGTACTATACATTAACAGTTATTCCCCACCTAGAACTGACTTTACATTTTCCTGCAGGGAAAAAAAGGCTGTTTGGATTTAAGTAACGACCAATGTCCGGCAGCTAATGAACAGTAGAGGGGATTAAAATATGGAGACCTACACTTGAGTTTCTTCAGATCCCAGGCCATGCCTGGGCATTGTGGAAGGTGGGAGACTCTCCGAACATCATCTTAGGGTAAGTGTGTGTTTCACAATGCTTCCTGCATGTTTGATATATATTGGGTACTGTGCTAGGCACTTAAGGTTATTTTTCAGGGCTAAGATGGTGCCGTTCCAGTGAGCATTCTTGTGGAAACAGGAAAAGAGACAATATACTAATAAGTACATGATACATAATCTGTTAGAAAGTGCTATGACCCTAGCATGTGGGGAGTAGAGGCAGGGTGATCAGGAGGTCAAGAGCAACATGGATTACCTGAGACTGTATGTAGAAGAATATTATTTTAAGATATGTTACATTTGTTTATGCTGTGAAACATTTGTTTAATGATGCAAAGATGTGTTGCATTCTTTTATATTGCATTTGTTTAACTCCGTGAAACTGTGTTACTTTGCCTGTCTAAAACGCCTGATTGGTCTAATAAAGAGCTGAACAGTAGCTAGGCAGGAGAAAGGATAGGTGGGACTGGCAGGCAGAGAATTAAGGGAGGAGAAATCTGGGATGAAAAGGAAAAAAGAGCAAGAGAGATCAAGGAGAAAGAAAAGAAGGGGCAAGCCATCCAGCCACACAGCCAGACATGAAATAAGAAGGAAAGAAAAGATAATACACAAAAATAGAAAAAGGTAAAAGCCCAGAGGCAAAGGATAGATGGGATATTTTAAGTTAAGAAAAGCTGGCTAGAAACAAGCCAAGCTAAGGCTGGGCATTCATAAGTAAGAATAAGCCTCTGTGTGAATATATTTGGGAGCTGGGTGGTGGGCCCCTCAAAAGAACAAAGAGCAAAAGAGTAAAAAGTAAAAAACAAACAACAACAGTCCTGTCTCAAAAACAGAATTGATGAGTGGTTTTTAAGGAAACAGTTTTGCAGTCTCGTCTTTCTTATTAAATTTAACATAATGATATTGTGAATTATTATAGGGACCTTCTAGAACAAATGCTGACTTATGACTTAAGAGCAATTATTTACTATGTTTTCTTTCATATACTTGCTAGAAAATGCAAAAAAATGATACAGTTTTAAATTAAATGTCAAGGTGATTCAGAAAGCATTAATTTGTACCACAGCATTTGTTAACAAAACGATGCACACTACATCAGTGTGTGTTTCATTCAATCTGAAATAATCATCAGATCATTTCACACAGCTCCTACAAATATGTATGCACCTACATATTTCTTTGAAATAGTTCTCTGGTGTTAAGTACCCTACTCCAAATTTCATTAGGTTGTCTAATGCAGATTTAGACAATGGGAATATTCACACTTCAGATGAGGGTTACGAGAGGCATTGATCTCTGAGTATAAACAAGACCCCATCCATCGATAAAAAAGCAACCAAATACTCAAAGAATGTCTCTGAACAAGACTTTATAAAAAGTCTAAATCTGATCATACAAGGCTTTTAGACTATTAAAACTTACTCTTTATTCTCAGAAAGAGGCGTTAGGAGTCAGTTTAATACCATGTTCAATTAGCAGAATAATAGCATGTTCTCTTCTAGAGCCGATGTCATGTCTAGTGCCAGGTATGAGTTTCATCTTGTGGAATGGGACTTAAATCCAATCATAAAATGATTGGTTACTCTTATGGTATTCATACCACTCTTGCACCAGTAGGTGTATCTTGTCAGGCCCATCATCATCACTGTATCTCCCAGGGTTCAGGAATGGGTATGGTTGATGATCATTTTTCTCCTCCAGTATTAAACATAGCATAGCAACTTCCAACATTATGAAATTTTGTCAGTAGGAGTAAAGTTTTCAGATCAGCACCAACTTGATTTCTCCTAGTTCTATGGCTCAAGTGTTTTATGGCTTCAGTAATAGGGTCTTACTGTCAAGTTCTGAAAGGTAACCAGTACCAATAGCAACAGCCTATAATGTTTAGAGATCTCACTGGCCAACAACTCCAAAAGAAGTAACTCATTCCTGACACTGAGCCTTTTATTTGTTAGCCTCTGGTGTCTAGTGGGAACGTTGTTGCTCTGTTATAGGTAACTCCATTTTAACTCTTTTTATTTGTGTGTATATTTGTGCATGTTATATATGTATGTATGTGTGTATTATGTATGTATGAAAGCTTCTACAGTAGTAGGTTTCCATATGACTTTTAGAAAATATTTTTTCTTTTTAAGATTATGATATAATTACAACATCTCTCTGTAGCATGAATCTTAAAAGGTCTTATTAATTAAATCAAACCTAAGGCCAGTTATTGTGGTGAATGATGGAAGATCAGAGAAGCGGAACAAGCCACAGCTACCTCACCTCACCAGTTCCTCAGCTGATCCTCTTTCCTCAGACTGGAAGCCTCTGAGTCCTCATCTAGAATGAATCTCAGCTGAACTGTGCTGCTTGAAGGCCTGAAAGCTTAACCAGCTAAAAGCTTCTAGTTTCTGGTCCTCATGCCTTATATACCTTTCTGCTTTCTACCATCACTCCTTTCTGGGATTAAAGGTGTGAGTCACCATGCTTGGCTGTATCCTTGAACACACAGAGATCCAGGTAGATCTCTGCCTCTGGAATGTTAGTATTAAAGGCGTGTGCTACCACTGCCTATCTTCTATGTTTAATATTGTGGCTGTTCTGTTCTCTGACCCCAGATAAGTTTATTAGCGTGCACAATATTTTGGGGAACACAATGCCACCACATCTCTCCTTTTCTATAAACCCTCCTATACACCCCTCCTTGCTCTCTTTCAAATTCATGGCCCTATTTCATTATTATTATATACATATATGTATATGCATATATAGTCCTAAATTCAGGGCTGACTATTTGGTATTGGATCTTTAGTGTTATTTATCCCTCACCATACTCCCTCTTCTAGCCTGCCTTCTGCTACTTCACCTCAGTTACCTCTACCTGTGCAAGCCCAAGCCCGACCAATTCTTAGTATAAAAATATCTCCACTATCAAGCCACTGGCAATTCTAGCTACTGGGAGGGAGGGAGGGAGGGAGGGAGAGAGAGAGAGAGAGAGAGAGAGAGAGAGAGAGAGAGAGAGAGAATCAGAGTGTACCACACACCAGTGGAAGACCACACATACAAGAATATTTGGGTGGCTCAAGTTTGATCTTGATTTTTTTTTAAGAACACAAACTTAGGTGGGTAGGGAAGCAGAAGAGTGGATATTGGAAGACTTGGGGGAAGAGAGGTGATCAAAATACATACGAAACTCTCAAATAACTAATAAAAAAATTTAAGGTAGACACTCAATCCAGGTGTAGTCCTGGACTCACAGCACTCAAGAACTGAATCAAGAGGAATAATTTGAAGGTCAGCCTGAGCTACATGGAAAGATCCCATCAATTGATAAGTAAGCAACCAAATACTCAAAGAATATCTCTGAGCAGGACTTTATAAAGTGATGCATTTATATAATTATTCTTTATCAATAAAAAAATCAGGAGTCAAATGTTGGGGTAAGAACCTGAATGATCAGAGAAGTGGCGAAGAAGCAGCCAGTGACTTCCTTCCTCTTCCATTACTCCAGCCAAAAAAAATGAGATCCTCAATAAGCCTTGCCTTACTACTTCCTGTCTATCTGTCCTCAGTTCTCCAAAACCTCTATGATTAATTTTGGTCAGCTAGTGGCTAGTTCCACCCTCTGATTAAAAGCAAGCTTTATTGTCAGGATGTGATCAAAATATCATACATTTCCCCCCTTTTTGTCTAAATAAAATGGGAAGGTTTTAACTCTAACATGGTAAAACTATATATAATAAGAACATTTATCAGGTAAGAATTACATTTACAATATCTAGTCCATTTGTATTTGGCAAATTCAGAGAAAATACTCCATTATCTATTTTATCTTGGTGAGTCCAAAGTTTTGTACCTAATTCACTTTTTTTCCTAACTTGTATTATCAACCCAAAACCATCCTTTTATGTCTCTCAACCTTATACACTTTACACCTCTTTTGTGAGTTTCTTTTCTGAATTTGGTAACAAGGAAAACTAACTATAACTATCTAGTCTTCAACCCCATCAGAGACCCAAAAAGGATATTACCTGAGTAAACAGGAAGTGCAGAGCAAACAACTTACAAAACTAAGAAATGGCAGAAAGAGCTGGCTGCCTGGACAGTTACCCAAGGTTCCTCTGTAACTTTGGGGCATCCATCTTTGACTTATAGGCCTAGAATATCTGACAGACTTTTCTGTGAAGCAGGAATTTTGAAGGACTGTCCCACCTTGTCTTAGTAAAGTTTAGCAGTCGTTTTCTTTTGTGTCCTGTGTGTCCAGTTTGTCAACTGCATACTGTCAGCAGTTGAGGCAAAGGCAGTTTCTTGCCCAGTGGCTAACTTTTGCCACAAAGAAAGCAAGCTCCATATGGAGTTTCTTTAATGCCCATCATCTTCTCTGAAGTAGATTGGTGCTAGCAAGAGCAGACATGTCTCATTGTCATAAAAACCTTATATTATTAAAACATCTTAAATGCCATATTCTATAGATCTCTAAAGTGTTTGAAGATCACTTTTCTGTCTAAAATATATCTCTATACCTAACGTGACTACAAGTTTGATTGTAATAGGTGGCTAACTACTAATCTGCATTTCTTTATTATCCTAAATAGTTTGCAATAATAACTTTCAAGGACTAGAAATTTACATTACATTGTTAAATGAGCTGCTTAGGTATAATACCTTAAACAAGAGTAGAAACATATACACAGTATATTCTAACAAAAATAACCTTAAATTTGTATCAATATACAAAAATCCATAGCATTGTAAAATATTTAAGACTAGGAGCTGCTTTTTAAGTTTAAAGGTAGATTCAATAATCTACCCTTTTATCCTATCATTTCTATATCCCCTTTTTTCTTTTTAGAACGAGATCCCTGAATCTAATCTCTTTTGTTCATTTTTTTTCCTGACCACCCCATGTTGGGTGCCAAATGATGCATTTATCTAATTCTTCTTTATCAATTAAAAAATCAGGAGTCAAATATTGGGTTAAGAACTTGAATTATTAGAGAAGCAACAGCATAGTGACCAATGACTTCCTATCTCTTCGTTCCTCCATCCAAAAGAACCGAGATCCTCTCTAAGTCCTGCCTTCCTACTTCCTGTCTCTCTGTCCTCAGTCCTCTAAAACCTCTATGGTTAACCTCTAGAGGGCTAGCTCTGCCCTCTGATTCAAAGAAAGCTTTATTGTCAGAATGTGATCAAAATATCACACAACAATAAATTATAAGTGTGATCATACTGTGGTAGCAAGCAAGGCTTTTGGATTATTAAATTTTTAAAAATATTTCTTAGAAAAAGAGGCTTATTTTGTACACTATAAGGAGAGCAGCAGATGTGGCAGCAATAGACTAACCACCAGACTTAAATTTTTATTGCAGTTATTTATATGTTTGTGTGTATGTGTGCACATGTACATGCACATGCATGTCACAGTGCACATATGGAAGTTAGAAGACACCTTGTTGAATGAGTTCTTTCTTTCTAATGTGGGTCCTGTGGATTGAACTCAGGTGGTTAGATTTGCTAAAAAGTACTTCACCTACTGAGCAATCCTGCCAGTCTATTCATTTTTAAATTTAACTTAAATATAGACAGAAATCACTCATTTTATATGGTGTGCTCTATGAAGATGTGGTTTTTATATTAGTAACATTAGTGTTTAAAACCAGAAACAGTTAAGTCTGGAACCCAGTCTGAAGAAACATCATCCAACATTAAACCCAACAGCAATGTTAGTAACTGAAACAATATAATACGATGAATTACTTTAGCATATCCATTCATGTTTTTTACATCAAGGTATTTAGTTTAAATACAGTTTCATAATTGTGTTTAAGTTTTTGTTTGGTTGGTTGGTTAGTTGGTTGGTTTGTTGAAAAGAGGTTCTTACTATGTAGCCTTAATAGATCAGGCTGGCTTTAACTCACAGAAACCCACCTGTCTCCAGTACTGGAATTGAAGGCATGTACTACTATAAGAATTTAAGAATAATGCTTGATACCTGTCTTAATTAGGGTTTCTATTGTTGTGAAGACACACCATGATGATGGCAACTTTTATAAAGAAAAGCATTTAATTGGGGGTGGCTTACAGTTCCCTTGGTTTAGACCGTTATCATCATGGTAGGCCATATGCAGCCAGACAAGGTGCTGGAGAAAGAGCTAAGAGTTCTACATCCTGATCCATAGGCAACAGGAAGTGAAATGAACTGTCTCAGTGGGCATGGCTTAAGCATATATGAGACCTCAAAACCAACCCCCACAGTGACACACAAGGCTGCAACTCCTAATAGTGCCACTCCCTTTGGGAATCTTTTTCTTTCAAACCACCGCAGTACCTAATTCTATGATCTTGTGTTTGTACATGTTTGAGTAACATAGAATTAAAATTCTGTTAGATTTCTCTTCAAAGTCTATATAGAAATACTATGTTGTGAAATATGTTCTACATCTAAGCAGAATTTCATTTGATAAACAGTTCATTTGAACACTTTTAAAGCACCAGCCATCACTTTTCCTATTGATTGCCAAATTGCCATCTTATAAAGTGTGTTCTATAGGACATACAATCTCAATCCCTCCATGCCCATTTGTATAATGTCAAAAAATAGTGGTTTTCCAAGTTGGAATGTATATTCAAATTGTGTTGATATTTCAGTTGGAAATTTTTAGACATATTCTTCTTTGCTGGCCCTTATCATGGAACATCTTGTCATTCTATACTTTGGTCTCTTTTTGTGTTAACATTATTATAATTCTAAATTTCCAATTTTTAAATAGAAAGTAGTATGAGACTTGATTGAAGCTATCTTAATTTACCCAATTCTGGGGTGGGGTAGGGAGATGAGTTGAGGCACATGTTACAGTGTGGCATTCTGAACAAATTCTAATTATGTATCAGCCATTTCCATTCTTTTAATCTCCTAGACAACCCTCATATAATTAAAACTGATGAATCATGTGATTTAAAGTATAGTTGGTCAATTATATCTCTACAAAGCCATTGTTTTTAGGGTCAGAGTCTTGCCAGACTCCATTTGCCATTTTACCTGCTGTGATACATAATTTCCATCTATATTATGAGCATTAGCCCAAACTCAGTGTTACTTTATTTCTGTTCAATTCTCACATTCTTTTAAGACGGTAAGAAAAGAGAAAAGAATCATCTATATTTGACAAAGCAGTTAGCATTTCAAATTTTCTTCATTCTGCCCACATAAATCCCCAGCTAAACTTCCTCTGCCTGAGTGACTTCCTGTGTGTTTCTTGTAGTATAACTACTGATAACAAGGTCTCCCAAATTTGATTTTACTAAAAATATGCCTTTATATCTTTTTAAAGTTATTTTTCTGACTATAGAGTTCAAATGTGACAGTTTTTACTTTCTTTATCAGTTATAGAATACTGCCTTTTATTGTCTTCCCTGTTGTTCCTGATTAAAAAAAATAGTAATTTATATCACTGCTTTTCTGTTTATAATGGGAGTTTATTCCCTCTGCCTGCTTGAAGGTGCTTCCAAGTTTAGTTTTCTTTATATTATTTTGAGTTCATTATCTTTGGAGGTTTTAAAGTTTGATTTTCAACAACTTAGGAAAAACTTGACTTTCCTTTTTAATGATATCTTTATTTATTCTTTGAAATTTTCATATGTATATGCAATGTATTTTGATCTTACCCAACCCCAACTACTTGCCCCTTCCAATGCTCCCCAATACCCACCATTCAAATCATTCAATCTGCCTTCTGCCTTCATATATTCTTTCATCATTGTAATTAGTAATATCCCTGAGTACAGTTCGTACTGCCCATGTGCCCACCCACTGAGATATAGGCAAACCTAACAGTAGCCATGTTTCCCTCCATTAGCAACCATCAACTGCCAATAGCTCTTCTGCTAGGATGTTGATCTGGGAGTGCCAGGAGGGTCCGCCCCCATCTGTGCTGGGATTTTGACTGACTTGATCTTGTGCAGTTCACCACATTTGCTGTGTGCAATAGCTATGTCATGCCCACAAGTTAGCATTTCACAGCTCTCCTCCCCATCCTCCAGATCTCCTTTTGCGGTGTTCTGTAGTTGGAAGTTTTCCTGTGTCCCAACCTGCCAGTGGTCGGGACAAATCTCTCCCACTCGCATCCCCTAAGTAAACTCACAGAGGCTTATATTAATTATAACTGCTTGGCCATTTGCTCAGGCTTATTACTGACTAGCTCTTACACTTAAATTAACCTATAATTCTTATCTATGTTTAGCCACGTGGCTTGGTATCTTTTCTCAGTTCTGCCTTGTTATCTTGCTTCCTCTGTGTCTGGCTGGCGACTCCTGACTCTACCTTTCTCTTCCCCGAATTTTCCTTGTCTGCTTATCCCACCTATACTTCCTGCCTGGCTATTGGCCAATTAGCATTTTATTTATCAACCAATCAGAGCAACACATATACACAGCATACAGAACGACATCCCACAGCAGTGTTCCCTGAGTTTTAGACATGAAGAAGTTACAGTGCTCAGTGTGATTCTCAGAACGTTGACTAGTATGAGTCTCTCCATCAACCACTAAACACTGCAGAAACTTAAGCTTTTATGACCTAGATTGAGAGCAAAATAAATCTGTGTGTATAAACATAAATATTATGGTAGTTTAAAAAACCCTACTGTAGAGCAGGCCTCAAAACCAATCAGAAAGTTGTTGGTTACCCCTCAAACCACCAGTCCACTATTGCACGAGCACAACTTGCATGGCAGATCAGTATCATAGCATGCATCGTCCAGTTCAGGGTGAGGCCATTTATCCCTGAGAAGCATGCACAGCTCTTTCCAGCACTGTGAAAGCTGACTCCCAGGGAGAGAGTTTCTTCTTGATCATTGTTTTCTAATATGTTCTTCCAAGAATAAAACTGAATAAATATAATTTAAACTATTTAACTATTATTTCACAGATATCCTGTTCTTTATGCTTTCTCATTTCCAGCTATCTTTCCCATCTTCTGACTCAGTATTTCCTATTGATTTATCTTGCAATTCATTGCTTCCTTTCTTTGTCTATCCCTTGCTTACCCTTGTTCCCAACCAGTACTTTTAACATGTTGAATGATTTAATTGTGCCATTTTAGACATTATAGATATTGTCATCTAAATAGTGTTGACTTTTATTCTAGTGAGCAACTGAAATGGCCAAACTCCTTCTTCTCTTAGTGAAAATCTTCAACTGTTGCTTCCTGTCAGTTTCTCCAAGCGTTTGTTTAATCAAAGCTAGCTAAGTATTCATGGGAGCATGTGTACATATCTTGCTCCTCTAAACCCTTAGTTTTCTCCTTTTTGAAATTTTTATCTTTTTCTACACATCCCATGAATCTCAAACCTCTCCTTCTAAATCTCTAATTAATAATGAATTTTTTTCTGTGTGAGTTTCACATACAGTACAGACTAAGAGACCCTTTTTGTGAAAAGCCACATAAATACTTGTTTTGTGGCCTAGAATGTACATTTAAGAGAAGGTCCACTGGGCCACTAAAGAGTGTCTATTCCTTATCTGTACAAAATCTATTAAAAACAGACCCCCAAACCCTTAATATGGAAAACCTGTAACTCTGAAATATTTGGAGGAAAACATGAGCCCCATATGCCAAGATAGAGGAATATGCAAGGACTTCATGAAGGGGAATTCAATAGTACCGGAAGTTATCATAAAAATTGACTAATGGGTTTGCATACCATTAAAAAGCTTCTGGGTAGCAAAACAAAGCATATTCAGAGTGCAATGAGATGGGAAATATCTTTGTCAACTTTATATGTAACTGAGGATTAATATCTAGAATTTATAAAGAACTCCAAAAAACAAACACTGAACCACCCAATCGATAAATGGGTAAGTAAACTGAACAGACATTTCTCTGAGGAAAAAATACAAATGGCCAGTGAATATTTGAGCAAAGAAGTGTTCGATATTTTTGTCTTTCAGTGACATGGAAGCTAGAACTCCATTGGGATTCCACCTCACCCCAGTCAGATTGGCTATCATCAAAGAAACAAAACACAGACAAGAACATGGAGAAGGGAACTCGCATGGTGTGCTGTTAGGAGTGTAAATGTGTGTAGCCACCATGGAAAGCAGTATGGAGGTTTCTCACAACTGAAACAAAAAACAAAACAAAACAAAAAAAACCTACCATGGGACCCAACTATGCCTGTGCCAATCTTGGGTATCCCAGAGGATCTCAAGGCACCTTTACTTGAGGCACGACCCTTGTGTATTTTTGTTTTTAAACTTTAAGAACATGTTTATGCACAGAATACTCCATTTGTTTATTTGCTTTTTAGACAGAGTCTTGATATCTAGCCCAAACTAACCTTGAATTAATGTTTCCCCTGCTTCTTCAAGGGTTGAAATTTTAGCCATGTGCCACCAGGCATTTCTAGAATTTATTTCTTTATAACCTTTTTTTCTTGCTTATGAATACAATCAAGGTGTTTTCTAATCTACCCAACAATATTAAGTATAGGTCTTATGAGGTTATTTTCTGATTTCTCTCTTTTCCTTAGTGATCTTGTTTTTAAAATTGTTTTTTGTATATCAGGAGAGGGATTTTAATTAAATAACTGGTTCTTTACTATTACATTAGCAAGTAAGGTACTAACAGGTAACAAAGCTACCTTGGATATCATTGCGAATTGTATCTGTTGCGGCCAATGTTACTCCAAATGGCTGTTTTATTGTGGCTCTCCAAAGATTAGTATTTATGTCCTTTATGATAGTCAGTTCCTCCAGAACAGATTTTTATAAGCTTTAAGTGTGTGAGCTCAGCTGATATCAGTGGGGGCAGAAGCAGACATGGTCACCATTTGTGTAGGTTCTCTATAACCTGTCTTTTAAATAAAGATGCAGTCTTCAGCAGTATCTTGTGTTTCAGTTCAGAGTCCCACTTACTTCCCCTCTTTATAATGTGACTCTTTAATCTCTGGACGAGGGAGAAGGCAGCCCTTCACCTCTAGGGTCTGTAAAGACTGGAGGCTTTCCCCAATTGTTATCATCCGTCTTTGCCATACCTCTACACCCAGACGGCACTAGTGCCCATAATTCCATTTCATTATGTGAGTCTATGGTACAAATTGAATTGTTTCTGGGTTTTCTTCCCCTGTTTGCTTTTATTTTGTTTTTAAAGGTTTGTTTAAAAGTTTCAAACGTGTCACTCTGCTTTCTAGCATTTAAATTTTAGGGTCTTCTCATCTTTTGTTATCTTTGGCTTTATGAGATTTTTGTCTTTTTAATCATTCTAATGTCATATTGGTGCATTTTTCGAGGGGAGAAGTAGTGTGTGTGTGTTTGAGCTACCATATTGTTATGTAAGTCTGCCTTCGTCAGCTGCTGTGTTGACCATCATCATAACTTCCCATTTCATTTTCCTCTCACTGGTCTCTTCTCTTCAGTTCATTTGGGCATTTTCTTTCCCCATCACAGCCTGCCACTTCTAGTTCTACTTCAGATACCCAGAGAACAAATAACCAGGTTCAAAAGAACCACATTCACTTCTAAATGAGCGAGCGTATCCCTCACTAGGTATATGCAGTTACTTCTCTTGTGCTCTGTAGAAACACTTTGTTATCTGTAATCTGTAATCTTTGTTTGCAATGAGGAAACTCAGATGAAAAGAATGATATGAGCCCAAAAATGGTTAGAGACAAAAAATACAAAATATGTTACTCCCGTGCTACAAACCATTTTTCTGAGACAGTCTACTATAGCCCAGGCTGTTCTTGAACTCCCTGTGTAGCCATAGATGACCCTGAACTTCTTATCCTCTTGAGTTCTGGATTACAGGTATGTCCCACCAAATCCAGTTTTATGCAGTGTTGAGGATCAAACGCAGAGCTTTGAGTATGCTAGACAAGCTCTCTCTCAACTGAGCCAAGTCTGAGCCCAAGCATAAGATGTGTTTAGTGAGAAGAATTAGATAGTAGAGTCTCTGGGACAAGATAAGATTTTTAATGTTAAGTCCATTGGAATAGATTTGTTAATCATGATATTTCAAATTTTTATCTTCAGAGACTATCACTGCAAATAAAGTTATGCTTGTCTAAAATATTTGAGGCCACTTTTTAAGCAAGTAACTACCTCATATAGTTCAAAAGATAATGCTGTGGTTAAAAATTCACAAGAAGTTATTTCTGTTACTGGTTTTTGGGAATTTTCCTTGTTATTACCTTCCACTTTTCTCCAGGATCTACCTGTGTAGGCCTAGTTAGTCAGAACTTATGAGAGGCCACAAGACAGTTTTGTTGTTACAGATCTTTTACTGAACATGGGCAAAGGATATTGACTTTAGGGATGTAGTTAAACAAACTGCGGTGTATCTACATTGTAAGTGATTGGATGGATGCACCACGGAGAGAAAACAGAAAGAATGGCTTGCTTGGCCCCTGTTATAAACTGGGTCACACAATAAGCCCATGTTTTCTCTTGAAAGCATTGCTACTTATCCTGGGTCAGAAAATGAGAGTAAGTATTTTTGAATCAAAAGGGGATTTTTTTGGCTTCAAGCATATATGCCTAAATCACCAGAAGAGGAGGCAATTATTAGCTACTCTAGTTGCTGGATCCAGAAATCACTTCCTGCTACTTCAAGTAACCAAACAGAAAATGTTAGTATATGTGTGCTTAGACTCAAATACTGAGCCTAGTCCCCTGGGCCATGGCTGTGCACTTGTCGTAAGAAACAATGCAGACAAGCACAGCTGAGCTTCTTCCATGCGTGGGGTGGATTCACAGGCTCATACCCGAGTAGGCAAGTACTGGGCAGAGTACTTGTTTTTAGAAAAGGACCATGTTGGATTGTGACTTATCCAGCAATGGACAAGAAATATGGGACCACAGTATTTCAAGTGACAACAAAGACTGCTGGGACTGCCGGGCGGTCTTTGTTTCAATAAATATATCTTGTACCAAAGAAATTAGTAACAGCTGAAAAGAATCTAACTCCTTGGTTGACCGATCACAGGATGGCTACTAGATCTGACTTTCCAGCCTGAATAAGCACCCCCAAGGTATCTTAGCACCGCCAGTGAAGCAAGCACCCTAGACAGTGATGTTTCATTTGGAAATTAAAAAGAACACACCATTATTTTGTGTCCTATATTGAGGACAAGGGATGTATACATATACATGTTGCCATCATGTAATGTAATGGAAGTATTTGAAAGCAACAGTGTGTCCACAACTTCACATCTAAAAATTCTAAATTAAGCACACAGACATTAAACAGAGGCTGTATTTTATTCATGCACTGTCAATCTAGGAAGGATCCTTGACATTAAATGCAGCGTGTCATTTTGAAGCAGGTGAAAACTATGGACCTCTAAAGATGGAAGAAGGTAGGGAGTAGGATAGAGTTAAGTTTCGGGCAGACCGAGACAACAGCAAACACTCTTGATTTCCTTTGCATATATAGATCAACTCAGCAGCAGCAGACGCTTTCCCTCCTGCCTCTTCATGGCCTCTCACCTTGATTAGGCAACATGATACATACTCATGGTAAACCACAGGGGGTAAAAAACCAAGATGAGGATGGCAAACATAGCAGAATATATTTCTCAAAATGCTTTTATTTTTATTTATGTGTATACATGTATGTCTGTGTGGGGGTTAATGAATGTTGAGTGTAAGACCCTCAGAAGCCAGTAGTGGGCATTTGATCCTTTTGGAGCTGGAGTTATGGACAGTTGTGAGCTGCTGATGTGAGTTCTGGAAACTGAAATAGAGTCCTCTGTGAGAGCAGCAAGCACCCTTATCCAGCTCCGAGCAGACTACCTTCATGGAAGTGAAATAGTCCCTAAAGTCAGTAGCTCTAATGAGGTATTTTGAGCAGTGGGCTTGTTTATAAGTCCACTTCACAGCCACTGTGAAGACTGGAGCTAAAGAATAATTACTGTTGGATAAATACTCTGAAAATTTGGTTGATATTAGAAAAGTCAAATGAAAAGAATTCCTATCAAGCCATTACAATCATATGCAGATGAGATAATTAATTAAGGGCAAAGGGCTGGGAAGTGGAAGATTTAAGATTGAAGTAGGGATATAGTGAGATGGTGTGGATGAAAAATGAATTAAAATTATTACAAAGAAAGGGTTGGCAAAAGTCATCATAGGGAAAAATGATACCAAGGTTGTACACTTAGAAATGTCCATGGTGTTATTGACACTTAAGAGAAAATTGGTGAACATGGCTATGTGGGGAGGTAGACTCCTTTATCAATATCATTCCAGGAGCAGTTGTGGCATCTCAATCACAATATTCTCCAGATGATAGTAGATAGAGAACTAGAAAGAGAAAAGGGGGGGATAAGAGGTATAATCGTAGGTTAACAATGACAACATTGGTGATATGGAGAAGCATGAGATTCATCTAGAAACCTCAGAAGGGATGCACCAAAAGAGTGAAAAATCCTTTTAAAATGCCCAGAGTTGAGAAAAATGAACTAGTGAGAGCCTTGTTGGGAGTTGGAAGAAATTGCTTAGCCTCCCAGCTCTATAATCCTGATGCCATGAATTTACCTGGTCTACACAAGTGGACCTCCAGGCTGCTCTTAAGATGCTGAAGGTGTGGGCAGAGCATCACCAAATGACATTTCTGTTGCTTTGTATGGTACACAGCTTCCCCAGACAGGGTCTTTACTTGCACAGCTCAGTGGAGTGGTATCACCAGCCCCTTTGTACTAATAAGGAACTAAAGGATTCTGGAAGACAAAGTGGAAAAATATGTTGATTTTAGACAATGAAATTATTTGGAAGAACACCGATTCTCCCATATGCGTCATGATTGGAAAGAAAGTTATTTCCACATCAGTCTTTTTTTTTTTTTTTTTTAAACATGGGAAATTCTGCCTTCAGTCCTTGCTGGTGCTGGAAAGCTTCCATTTGCCATGACACAGTATCATTGTACAGAGCAGTGATAACCAAGGCAGCTACTTTAAATGTTTACAAATGGGTTCACAGGTTCAGTGCTGAAGAAGCTGCTAAGCTGCCTGGATGCTTTATTCAGGCAGGTGTGTGTGTGTGTGTGTGTGTGTGTGTGTGTGTGTGTGTGTGTGTGTGTGT